>WAAD01006026.1:2970-15887 GCA_013389945.1 Fregata magnificens
ATTTTGCACCTGGGACATGGCAACCCTGGATGTACGTACAGACTGGGGAACGAGAGGCTGGAGAGCAGCCCCGTGGAGAAGGATCTGGGGGTTCTAGTCGATGGCAAGCTAAACATAACCCAACAGTGTGCCCTGGCAGCCAAGAGGGCCAACCGTGTCCTGGGGTGCATCAAGCACTGTATTGCTAGCCGGTCGAGGGAGGTGATTGTCCTGCTCTACTCTGCACTGGTGCAGCCTCATCTAGAGTACTGTGTGCAGTTTTGCACACCACAGTATAAAAAGGATACGAAGCTACTAGAGAGTGTCCAGAGGAGAGCCACGAAGATGGTGAAGGGTTTAGAGGGGAAGCCATATGAGGAGTGGCTGAAGTCACTTGGTCTGTTCAGCCTGGAGAAGAGGAGACTGAGGGGAGACCTCATCGCAGTTTACAGCTTCCTCACAAGGGGAAAAGGAGGGGCAGGTGCCAATCTCTTCTCCCTGGCAATCAATGGTAGGACCCGAGGGAATGGCAGGAGGATATGCCAGGGGAGGTTTAGGTTGGACATTAGGAAAAGGTTCTTCACCCAGAGGGTGCTGGAGCACTGGAACAGGCTCCCCAGGGACATAGTCATGGCACCGAGCCTGACAATATTCAAGAAGCATTTGGAAAATGCTCTCAAACACATGGTGTGAATTTTGAGGTTGTCCTATACAGGGTCAGGAGTTGGACTCGATGATCCTTGTAGGTCCCTTCCAACTCAGGATATTCTATGAGTCTATGATTCTTTCTGAAGAAAAAGAAAAATTAACAGAAGTAGTTGGAGTAAATGAAAAGGGTAGTATTCAAAATGTTGCTTCTCTGTGCTCCCACCTCCCCCAGGTAGTTTAGCCAGGGAGAGGCATGCATGCAGCCAGAGAGAAACTATGTGTGTAATTTTCCCCTGTGTCTAAAGAACATTGTCTATAAAAAAAGTAATCCCAGGAAAAAAATTGACAAAACCTCTTGTTTGAGGACTAAATCCATCTTGCTTAAGGCAGACTTTCTCCATATTATCTTACTGTGCTTTTCCTTGTATAATTCTAATGGATTTATATAATAAACTTAACGGACTAGTCAGCATTCTAATTCAATCTACCCAACACCTATTCTCATCTTATTTACACTAATCACGTCCTAGTGTTATTCCACCAATAGCAGATGAATTAGCTATGAATTTCATTAAGATTTATATTTACTCATAGGATATTTTTGTCTGATATCGAGTTTGTATTGAATATCAGAATGCTTTGCTGAAATGGAGTTTGAATGATTTTTTTTGGCCTCACTGAGGTAGAGAAGCAGTAATATTGACTTCAGTGGGGAAAAATATGAGCTAGGTAAGCATGTTTTGGTCACTAAATGCTGAATACCTTCACCTATAGAACTACTAAAATTCTTAGTCTAGAGAGTTAGTTTTAAGCTTGGCTAAATATGTTACTGCTTCCTTTTGTTAGTGTAATGTCCTTATTTCATGAATATGTATTTTTTCTTAATGCCTATGTAATACAAGGTTATTTGCCTTTATGTGTGTGATGGTAATTTTTCAGACTCTCAGGTTTTAAGTTTTTTTTTCTTTTATTCAGTAAATTAAAAAAAAAGTTATTTTCATTTCTTCAGTATTGAGAGAAATTGAAATTCAGGTGCATATCCTTGCCATCAATTTTAGGTTACTCGAGCATCTAATTAATAGACTTTAATGTGACTTAAAGCATCAAAATTTAAGTCCTAATATAGTCCATGGAATCAGTTAAGTGCATCCAGATGTTGATTTAGAGCATTTAAGTTATGTCAGAAGGCAAAATACCTTATCTGACTTGCATAAGACCAATTTTATGTAAAGATACTCACACTTTAAAACTGGGTAGTTTTTTCCACTTAAGTTCTTAAGCCAATCTTTAAATTAAAGTAACCAAACACATTGTATTATGAAGAAGTGATTCTGTTCTTTGAGTTTAAGAAACCAATAAACTAGCAGTTTCCACAGCAATGTAAATTATTTACATTTAATGGCCTTTTTTTATTTTGAAAGCAGTACATGATCTTGATTTTAGTTTCCCATTTCCTATTTAAGGTAAGAGGTTCATAATATATGATGCATTATCAAGTTTTTTAAAAAGCAAAAACACTGCACTAATCAAAATTATTCACAATTTGGTAGAAAACCATCTAGTAAATACTTTTTAAAAAAACAGAACCCTTTTATCTTGACTTGAGAGTTATGTTATTGAGAGGAAAAAGAATTCAGGTAGTATCCAACATCTTTTGCGGAACATTTAATAACCATCGATGTTTTATTGAATTGTAAAGTCCTGAAGGAGCTTAAACAAAAATATTTTCCAAATTAAAATCTTTTGCACTTCTGACATGTTTAAACTGGAGACAGGTAAAAAATAAAGCTTTGCTTATAATATTCTTTGATTCATAACAGTATTTTTGTATTCTATATTAATGGTTTCAAAATCCATATTAGAAAAGTGAATAAGTGGACAAGTGAAAGCGTGATAAAAATTATAAAAACCTGCATTTTTAAAAATTCTGCATAAAAAAAAAAAATTCTAGCCAACAGTTGTTTTTTGACACTTCATATTTCCCATTAGGTGACAGAAAACAAACCCCTCTTGTGATCTCTTAAATGAAACTGAGTATCTCAAGAATAGAAGTAAACAAACAAAGGAAACCACTTACCTCCAAGAAAAGATTTCAAAATTGCATAATCAATGATATGCTACTCAAGGATTGTGAAAATAGTTTGCAGGGAGCTAATGTAACAGCAATAAAGCCATAATTATTTGAATAATAAATACATTAATGAAATCCGGGGTTTCCTTCTAAGTAGTGTTTTATTTTGGTTGTGTTTGTCCATTTCATCTCACCTCTGCTTAAAAATTGTAATTGATGGATCTATACCAGGGGAGCAACACTGTTAACGTCATCAGAATTGGACCCTCTGACATCAAGTATTGAATTAGTACTGAGAATGAAAATATTACTATTATTGCTGCTTTGAACCTAAGCTAAAATAATCTAAAATACTTTGTATCATGGTTTAACCCCAGCTGGCAACTAAGCACCACACAGCTGCTCGCTCACTCCCCGACAGTGGGATGGGGGAGAGAATCGGAAGAGTAAAAGTGAGAAAACTCGTGGGTTGAGATAAAGACAGTTTAATAGGTAAAGCAAAAGCTGTGCACACAAGCAAAGCAAAACAAGGAATTCATCCACTACTTCCCATTGGCAGGCAGGTGTTCAGCCATCTCCAGGAAAGCAGGGCTCCATCATGCGTAACAGTTACTTGGGAAGACAAAACGCAATCACTCTGAACGTCCCCTGCTTCCTGCTTCTTCCCTCAGCTTTATATGCTGAGCATGATGTCATATTGGTCAGTTGGGTCAGCTGTCCCAGCTGTGTCCCCTCCCAACTTCTTGTGCACCCCTAGCCTACTCGCTGGTGGGGTGGTGTGAGAAGCAGAAAAGGCCTTGACTCTGTGTAAGCACTGCTCAGCAATAACTAAAACATCCCTGTGTTATCAACACTGTTTCCAGCGCAAATCCAAAACATAGCCCCATACTAGCTACTATGAAGAAAAATAACTCTATCCCAGACAAAACCAGCACATTTGGAAATATTGACAGAAAGTAGTGGCAACAAACTTCCAATTTCTGAATCCATTGCAACACTTAAAATCAAATACATATATGTGGCATATTGTGGGCAGACAAAAGTGAGCTTATTGCATTTGTATTAATTGGAAACCACATGAACTTAGTCTGATGTTGAGCCCAAACCGACGCAATGTACCTTGACCCTCAGGAGGGCTTACTGTCTTAGAATCAGTATCACATTAATTGCATTTTCATAGCTCCTGTGTGGGAAGAATGAGAAGCTTTTTTATAACCGCTGGTGTTTCTAGAAAGAGTTTTATAATGCTGCTGACATTCATGTGTGAAAAACAATGCCTAGAACAGGGCTTTAAGTGGGAGGAAGGGGGTTGAAGAGAAAGACAGAAATGTGAACACAGTGTTATGCTCTTGGATCTGATGTCTCATAGAAGATATTGCCTCTGTATGAAGGCAAGATACTCCAGGTCAGACAGCAGCATCTGATCAAACCTACTCCAGAGTTCCCTCAGGAACAAAGAAGGAATGTCTTGCCATTTAGTGAGTTCACATGATCATACTCAGAACAGCAATTTTGGGGTGGTTTTTGTTTGTTTGTTTGTTTTGGGGTTTTTTTGGAGGGTTTTTTTGTTTGTTTGGTTGGTTGGTTTCTTTTAAGATGGAGAAGCTATGATCAGTTGCTGCCCACTGATCCAATTCATGTTCTGGATAGATAGGGAAAAAAACGTCTTTAGCCCACAGGTATGTCTGTGAATCATTCATATCTGATGGTACAATCTTTGTCTTCAGTTGCAGTTCTTCCTAAAATGGTGGTTGTAAGACTTGGCAATGGTTTTTGACTGTAACACCCTGGAAAATGAGAATCCTCCTGACTCTTCTAGCATGTTTTATATAGTCTGAGATGCTTACGTACCACCATTGGCCTCCAGCTGAGTCACTAAACAGAATGATCTAATATTCCATGACTTCTTTGCAAGCTTCCAGTCACTTACATTTACATCACATTTTATAGTGAGACCAAGAATCCCCAGATGTCTTGATTTAGAATTTAAGTTCTCCATACTGAACTGTCACCATTTCAATAAATAACAAAGCTTAACAGCTCTGGAAATCAGACTAATACATGTAGGTACCAGAACGTTTAGTTAAAGTCTGAATTCCAGCTAAAGGTGGGACAATTTATTTATCTGCTTTGGTGAACAACACTGAGAGGTACCTACAGATGTGGTGATTCTCAATCACTTCTTTAAATGAAGATATTTTATTAAAATATAAACTACAGCTGAAATAGAACTGTAGTGTAAAAACACTGGGTCAGATATGTCAAGATATTTCATCTAAGATGCCATGGTACATAATGATAACAATAACACCTGCTCATAAACTCTTTGCTCCTGTGGCCATCACTTTCACATCTGCATGTTTAATCTTTGTCAGTAGATCTTATCAGTGAAGGGCTCACAAGATCTCAAGTAAGACTTTAATTTTTATTTTTTTCCCCCTGTTGATGGTTAAATTGATTAATGAACTAATTGTGTGGATTGCGGGGGATTCCTAATTCATGCTCTAGACGGTTTTTCCTTTGTTTCTTTGCTCTGGTTTCAACAGTACCTTGTTCTGCAAAATTTATGTGTTTGGGAGAAGGTAATTTAGAAGAAAACAGACTGGCTAAGAAATGTGCAGGTGAAATAGTCTTGCTGTTTTAAGCAAAGCTGTGCAAAAATGTTGAAGAGCAGATGAGGCCGGGACAGAAGATGAGGGTTGTTTAGTGGAAAGTTACTACCAAGCTTACAGAAAAAAGGCAGAAGAATCCTATGTCCAGCTGAAATGGCAGGAATTATTTATAGGGTAGGCTGAATGTTTTACCAATGTGTAAATCTGTCAAAGATACGAATAGTTAATTGGAAGTCTATCTGAATCTTTTAGAGGTTTGAAGAAATGTCTGTCTTTGGTAATATTTTGTCAACCTTTCTGCAGTGTTGATGTCATTCACACAATATGTTTGGTCCCAGTACACACAAGAAAGAGTTACATGACTAAGAACCACTATGCTGATTCTACTCGGTTCAGTGTGTTCTGGAGGGGAAAAAAAAAAGGCATATTTCCTACAGTACCTCAGCAGCATGACTGGAACACACATGTTATACAATACAATTTGTGAATATAAATAATGTTGTATACAGGAAAAACACTGCTAAAATCAACATGGCTGCATAATCTGAACTCCAGACAGTTCCTAGCACCAAAATCTGTCCTTTCAGTCAGCCTGCGCTTAAGACTGAAATTAGATTACTGCAAACCTGATCATTACTTGTATTTGGGGACATAGGTCTTCCTTTAGAAATCAGTATAAGGAAGGCCGTTGATGAGAAGAACCAGTCATTTTTTTCAGCCTGAACTTAGTGCTGCAAAAATACTTTGCTAGAGGATGCACAGCATTGGTTTTGTTGCATTTGGTGAGCATTGGGAATACCCATTGTTTCTTCTTTTAAATATGAACACATATATGGCAGATCAGCCCTGTGGATTTTCCTTGAGTGAGCAATGCTGGCAGGTGGCTGCTTTGCTCATCAGGCTGCACTCTGGGCCTCCCTACAGAATGCATTCATGCATTATGTGATGTCTCTGATATTTAAAGTGAAGTACATGTTTAAGCATGATGTTGAATCAGAGCTGCAGCGCAGTGCCAGCACTCTGTGAAGCACAGCACTCTGAAATGCTCTGCTGCAGAGCATGCTGAAAAGAAGAAAGGTGTGGTGAGCACAGTAACAGGATATTACTCCTTGATTGTTCACCAAGTGAAACCTCAGTTGTGCCGAACGACTTGCAGCAACACACCTGTGTGCCCTGCTGAGATGCACGTATGAGCAAAACTGTTACCAAGTGTCCAAATCATGATTAGACAGTATTCAGACATGTGTTGTAACATTGCAAAAATGTTATTTTTGGGGTTCAGGAATTTTAATTGCCTTTTTTAAATTTGCATCATGTATTTGTTTTGTGCTTTTTATGGTTGTCTTCCATTCCTTTCTTGTTCATATTCCTGATTCCATCTACAGTGTGTGTATGAGGCAGGGAGAGGAACAGACTTTTAAAAGTACTCAAGGGGTGGGGAGGAGTAAAATGTAAACAGGGTGTGGTGGTGGTGTTTTGTATTTGGGTTTTTTTCCACAAGCAGAACAAAACTACTAGGTAATGTCTCTGTATTTGGCACCCAGATAATTCAGCTAGCTGTAATTAACTCACACCACTTGTTGCCTTCAGACACAAAGACATCATGATTCTGATGAAGACTGCATGCCTTTGGTTGTGGTATTTGTTTGGCACAACCTAAGCCTCAGTGGGGGAGTTCTAAAGATTGCTTTGTGCCTAGGATGAAATAAATGTTTATGGCAGGTGATGCAAAAAGGTTTGTGTTCATGTAATAGCCAAATCAAAACTGAAAGGAATGTGAGGGTGATTTAGAAGCAGCTGTACTAGATAAAAACACCTTCTGGGGGTAGCTTCATGCTCTAGGGAATGCAATGGGGAGAGTGTCTGAGAAAGCAATGTTCCTCCAAATACTTTGAGAGTGCACATCTCTTCTGGGCTGGCTTCTTCTCCATATATTTGTTTCTTGCCTGTTAAAAGTCCTATAAGCAATGCGATGTTGGAAGCCAACTGCATCATATCTGACTGACTGAATCTTCTGAGCTTCAACTTTGATGGCAATAAAGTCAGAAAAAAGATATTAAGTACTCTTAATTAGTGGTTGTTTTTCTCTGTTTTTTAACTTTATTAACTTGTGGCATCTAGTACTCCACTTGTGTTGTTTGTTTGGTTTTTTTTTTTTAAAAATAAAAAGGAAAAAGCATAGCTGTGCAGGTATGTAAGATCACAGATGAAAGCCTGTGATGCTGTGGGAGTAGGACTTAAAGGTTGTAGGGAATGAAGGTACTAAGGCAAATTTTGGAAACCTCCTTCTTCAGCTCTGGACTAGCTTTATGGTTCACAAAGCACCTGTATCTTCTGCAGTGCTGCATTTGTATTTTGCTTAAGCTCCATGTGTCAGAGCTTGTGGGGAATGGAAAAAAAAAAAAAAAGTAATTGTTCCCTTTCATTCCTGTAGAGCCGGTAACTAATTTCCACTTAAGGTGTGAATGTTAGAGGTCAGATGTGTGTAAAGAGATGTGAGCATCAACGAATACTTGACACAAATACATCCATAGGCTGAAATCCCAGCCAGATCAGAACCAGTTTTTAATCCTTCAGGTAAAACATGTGAGATTTTATGATTTGTATGTAAGCAATTTGTCTGTGCTTTGTGTACAATAAACATTCCAGGGTAGGGTCTTTTTTCAAAGTGAAAAACCTTGCTCAAGTACTTCTGAATGGTATTTTTCCCATTTATGTTGTGCTGTGTATCCATTGCAGGTTACTTTTAAAGTGATACTTAGAAAAAGATATCAAGAAGTAAAAAGCTATTCAAAACCAAAACTGATAAATTCTGCAGCCACACACTGTGGGAGGTAACTAGCTTAATAAGAAATTAACTGCTTCTTTTGCCTGAATGCATGGTGGCAGGTTAGTTGATAGCCTGCATTGTGTGGTGCGTCCCATCTACTGTTTTCGTTTGCTTCACTGTGTTACTTACAAATGGAAGGTCTTCATAAATAACAAATAATGTGCACACTATGTGCACTATTCTGTAGCAAAAAAGTATGTTTTTCTCTTTTGGCTGTCCAAAAGGATATTTGGTAGTGTCAACTTTAGCATGTGTGGTTGATAGATAATGATGGCCCAAATGCTGCAGGGTTAAAGGATTACTTGCTTTTCACAAAATATAATTAGCTATTACACAAAAGTGTTTAGCTTGGAAAGACAAGTTATTGACAGGAAAATGCATGTATAAAACAAACAGTAATGGTTATCTGGCAAATTTTGTTTTTATAATTAAACCATCTGGTGTATTTAGTAAGATTATGTAAATATCAGTGTATAGCTGTCCTAGAAATACATGTTTACAAAATACCTGTGGTACTTGTTAGTAGAAAGTTCTCAAGAAATGAAGATCTAGCAGGAAGAATCTTGCAGGAATTATTCCAGATTAGATATAGCTCTTTGAAATTAATAGGTAACAAAAAGTATCTATACAGTGGGGTATCTACAGATAGTCTGACTATTGATCACCTCATCAAAAACCAGTCACAGGAGTAAACCAAGGTAGGCAGTGAATGACAACACCTCCTCTGTGAATGACCTATAACTGTCACCTGTAACAGTTACACGTGGCTAAAACACCAAACTTCTCCCCTTTATGTATTTGAGTCTGTGCCAATTGTTTTAAATTAAAAAAAGAATTGTATCAGTGTAGTATTGAGCTCTAACACGAGGGTAAAGCAGCAAATCACAAGGCATACAGAGAAGTCTAGGGTGCTAGTTATATGATCTGATGACAACAGAACAGCAATAATTTATACACACTCAGTATTTGTAATCTGTTTCAAAATGCTCACTGAAACCTTGTCATGTTCAAGCAAAGTGGATATTATTACTCATTTCATTCTTGCCTACAAGAAAACTTTCTGATCTTGCGACCCAAAAGTTCTGGTGTCTTCGGGAGCTGGACTCTGGATTTCTCACTCAGCAGTAAGTTTTAGATCACACTTAATCCAACTTTGCTTTCCACTGAATCTTGTGTTGTAATGTATACCAAGAAAAATGAATGCAAATTGAGTGTATAATGCTGCCAAAATCAAATTCTTTACTACCTTGTGTTTGTAACTGGGCTTGCACATACCTTTCATTCATTCTGACTCTGGTGATTATAACAGGTTAAAAAAAAAGGCATAAAATTGCTATGTTGGTGAAGAATCACACATTATTTATTCACTGATATAAATAGCTAGTTTGAAGATGAGCTTCAAAACTCAAAGGTTATCGTGAGGTATAAACAAAGCTCTTTGTATCTGTGATGTTTAGTTAGGTGTGATAATTCTGCCTACATTCTATATAATAACATACAATCTTAGGGAATTTATGTGGGTGTTCTTAGATTACTGACATTCTATAAAAGCTTATTACTTGAATACACTTTCTGAATAGGAGCTTTGAACAATGCCCACTGCTCTCACAATATACATTGTACCTAATATTGAACTTAGATGCTGTTTTAATGAGAAATAATAAGGAGCAGTCGAAGATAAATTGCTTTCATTATAATCTAACATTTAAGAAACGTTTTGCTTTTCATCTTAGAAATGTGATACTATCAACCAGAAGCAGAAAAGAGCTCACTTGAATAAAATAATTTTGATGTTCAAGTCTTAGTATTTAAAAAAAAAAAAAGAAAGAAAGAAGGCCCCACCAAAAAACTCCTTGTTGTAAGAACAGTGTTATAATGTGTCCTGTCATATGAGAGGGACAGTTCTTTTTTATCATTGAAGATATTTCAAGAGGAACTTTGATTTTTTGAGATACTGCAATAGCTGTTGCCTGTCTTTGTGGGGATTTACCAGCTGGCAAAGTAATGACTGTTTATGGTCATTATAGATTGAATTTCACCAGCAGATTTTTCAAGAAATCTAGTATCAAGCTCAGATTTCAGCCTACTTCTGAATCGTGATGATTGTATTCTACATCCTTAAATTTGTCTGGCACCTTTCTGTTGTACTGAAATGGTAAAAAATACAACAAAACACCTAACTCCCTTCTCCACCACCCCCCCCCCCCCCCAAAAAAAAAAAAACAACAAACCCCACACAGTCCCCCAAAACATCAAACCCTGCATTGTTCCATCTTTGAGAGAGTTATACTTTGGCTTTCCATAAAAAGACTTTTCTACACACATAACTGAGGGACCTTTATGATGAAGCTCTTTGTGATTCTTCAAGGTGAAAACAACTGTATAAATATAGTTTTGGGCCTTCACCACCTTAACCATCCAAAAACATCCAAATCTTTTATTCTGTACTTCATTTGTTGACCTTCAGCTTCTGTTTTTCCCACTTGAGGAATCTGTTCATTATGGTCCATCTGTCATCACTTCGAAAAGAGCAGATGTCTTGACCCACATATTTATGCATTGTGTTCCTGATCATTGTGTGTCTAGCATGCCTATTTATCATGGGACCTGCCACTATGCTTGGGAACACACTTTGCTTTTTGCTTCCTGACTTACTTATCTTTTGGGGGATACGTGTTCAAAAAGGTATCAGCTTTTTAATATGCTGATGGAGTAATACTACTGATTTAGTTTCCTCTGAGTAGTGATATTTAAGAACTTTGCAAAGAAAATTATATCTTATGCAGTTCTTTGTCATTGACAATACATTTGGAGACAACTAAACAAGTCCAGATAAAAAAATTAAAATCTTCCCCACAGCACTTTACGTTGATTTTTAATTATGAAGCGTGGCTTGTAAAACTGGGATTAGAACCAGCTTTCTCCAGTATTAGCAGGACAACTCTTTGCATTAGGAATTCCCAAACTGCAGTTTCTTTGCCACTTATGGCCAATGAATTATCTTGTATATGCCACAAAGTACCGTTTGCACAGCACCCATCCTCAGCAGAGTATGCTGATTGTCAGGGCTGTAACAGCTGCGATATTTCTTCCAGCTGCTCAGAGAGCTGGAGCTTTCTGCAAATGAGATGCCAGAAAACCCTTCAGCTGTACACTCTTGATCCTGACTTCTTCCCAGACCAAGCCACAGTATTAATATTAGTTATGTATTCATTTTTGCCACTGGTCCATTAGTGCCATTTAAGTGACCAAGATGAATGTAACAGGTGAGAAGCAAAGAAGGGACCGTATGGTGAAATGCAGCTAAATAAAATAAGGCATGGCACACCACCTCTGCACAAATAATTTTTGCCAGTGAGATGAGTTTTGTGGTCTTCTATGTGATGTCTCATCTTTCAGTGGCTTCCTGCTTTAGGAAGGGTACTTTGGAAAATGTCTGCTGGGTTTGATGTTGCTGGAATAAACCTTTCATGAGAGATTCTGAAAATCTTGCTTTTACTCTTTAGTTAAAGGTAGAGAGTGAGGGAAATGATGTAGGATATCTGGCACGGAGGAGACAGAAAGGCTTGTTCCAAATACTAAGGTTCTTATCAGTGTAACTGAAGGTAGGACTTCCCTTTTTATAAAAAAATCAACCAACCAAAAACAAAACAAAAAAAGCCCCAAACCCACAGAAAACCAAACCAAACAACCCCAAACACTTGAGAATCAGAAATCATTTATTTTCACACTTTGAGCTCCAGAGCAAGCTCCAGTCGATTTGCTTCCTCAGAGAACTGTGCAGAGAGAACATGAACCATGTACTGACAGAAGTTATAATAGTTGAGAGTAAGGCAAAGGAATGAAAACAACAGCAAAAGTAAACAGCTTAAGGAGTAGGCAGAGAAACAGGAGAAAATAAGGATAGTCCTAAATGGAAGCACATGCACTTATTGTGAAGATTCAGGTCTTTGATAAGAATTTGCCTGTTTCTACAATAGTAACTTTTTTTTTAAAAATGCTCTGAAAGCTCTCACTTATATGTTTCCCTTCAGTATTTTTTATTATATTGTTCTGTGGTTTTTGGTTACTGGAGCAGGAGACTAGAAGTAACAAATCATCAGCATAGGATGTTTTCATGGGATTTTTGGAATGTTCATAAGAAGTACCTTAAGGTTTGTGGGCAAGACTTTTTGTGCAACTTCAGGTTCATACTACGTGACTCAAGCACTTCAGCTAAACATCTGCACTTTTTTGACCTTATCTGGAATAACTGGCTACGGTCAATCAAAATGGTTACATTAATGACTGTAATTAATACATACACATAAAGAAATAAAGTAAAATGTCCATAAAATTCTCCTGGAGAAGTTGGCAGCTCACGGCTTGGATGGGCATACTCTTCGCTGGGTAAAAAACTGGCTGGATGGCCGAGCCCAGAGAGTGGTGGTGAATGGAGTGAAATCCAGTTGGCGGCCGGTCACGAGCGGTGTTCCCCAGGGCTCGGTTCTGGGGCCGGTTTTGTTCAATGTCTTCATCAATGATCTGGATGAGGGGATTGAGTGCACCCTCAGCAAGTTTGCAGATGACACCAAGCTGGGTGGGAGCGTCGATCTGCTCGAGGGAAGGAAGGCCCTGCAGAGGGATCTGGATAGGCTGGATCGATGGGCCAAGGCAAACTGTATGAGGTTCAACAAGGCCAAGTGCCGGGTCCTGCACTTGGGTCACAACAACCCCATGCAACGCTACAGGGTTGGGGAAGAGTGGCTGGAAAGCTGCCCGGCGGAAAAGGACCTGG
>WAAD01006026.1:15893-28341 GCA_013389945.1 Fregata magnificens
CTAGAAAACAAGTCTTATGAGGAGCGGCTGAGGGAACTGGGGTTGTTTAGTCCAGACAAGAGGAGGCTGAGGGGAGACCTTATTGCTCTCTACAACTACCTGAAGGGAGGTTGTAGGGAAGCGGGTGCTGGACTCTTCTCCCAAGAAACTAGCGATAGGACGAGAGGAAATGGCTTCAAGTTGCGTCAGGGGAGGTTTAGATTGGACATTAGGAAGAATTTCTTTACCGAAGGAGTGGTTAGGCATTGGAACAGGCTGCCCAGAGAGGTGGTGGAGTCGTCAACCCTGGAGGCGTTCAAAAAAGGTATAGACGTGGCACTCCAGGGCCTAGTTTAGGAGGCATGGTGGTGTTGGGTTGACAGTTGGACTTGATGATCTTAGAGGTCTTTTCCAACCTTAATGATTCTATGATTCTATGATAATAAAGATCAGACTGGGTATGCCTTCTCTATCACCAAGTACAGAAATTTAAAATGGTTAGCATTTGCAGAATTTATTAGAAATTGAAAGATGCAGTGCACAAAAAAATTAAGAATAAATCAGTCTTGTGTTAAAAATGAGTTATTTTTTTCATCATTGTCCTGTGAAATACTGCAAACAGCCCCTCCCTTCAAAATATACTAAAATGCTACAAATGATTTAGTAGTTACAAGAGAGAATCTTTTCTTATTATGAAGCTATTTATTCAAGTAAACTAGAGAATTAGGTCACAAAGCAGAAGTCACGTGTCTCCATCCTTTGGACATGCTTTGCTCTTCAAAGCGCTAACATTTACCTCAACATTTGCAAGCTTAGGGTATCTTTTTCTTGAAAGCAAATCGAAGATGATGAATCTAGCTGAACATTTATGCACCATCAAGCAACAGGACAGACATAAATTATCATATATTCATTAAGTAAATTAAACATGACACCTTCAGGGCTGTGACTTGAAAGTGCTATAATGCAAATGAGATAGATACAAAGAAAGTTAGTGGGAGAAGAGCAACAAATGTTCTATGCAGAAATATGGCGTATGGCGTAGAAGGTAGGTGACTTCCAAAATTCCATTAGAAGCCTGTCTGCTTCTTCAGACATAGAAATAGTTTTAAAATCATGCTCCACCTAACTGGAGAGTAAGCATGAAGACTACTCCAAACTTTTGTTTAGAAAAACTTTCATTATGGTTTTAGACCTACGGTTTGGTTTCTGAATGGTTACACAAAAAGTGCTTGTTACCAGGAAAGCGTTGGCCAAAGCACTTTTAGCAAGAATGTAAATGCAATAACAATTTCACAGACTCTGGAGGGATTTGTTTCTGGGATGTAATAAAAAAACCCAAACCCACAACCCTTACCTAAGAGGAAAAATTAAAAAGTTGGGAGAGGGGGCAAATCAACTTCTTCCCTTCTTTTAAACTAATCATATATGTTTATATTAAAGAGTTTTGCCAGCTGCTCAAATTATATTGCCAGTCTAGTCTTCTCTGTAAGATTTGCTTCCTGAAATCAGTTTAAAATTTTACTTTGCTTAACAAACAAACAAAAAACAACAACCAACTCCAAAAGGTAAGCTTCTGGATTTATGCTTGCAAAGACAAGTGTCAGATTGCCATCTGGTAGAGAAAAGAAATGCTGTATTTATTGCTTTCAACTTGTGATGTCCCTATACTTCTCAGAGGAGGCTAAGGAATTGTCTTTGGCTTTTTAATGTATAGGGCAATATATGCAAAATGGACAAGAACAAAATGGAAAGGAAGTTCCTTTTGGTAAAACTTATTGGTACCTTAGTACATAACTTCAATGAGCATGGAAGTGCCCCAGAAACACCTGAGTTAATGCTGACTTAATTCAAGAACCTAAGTATGTGTAGCTGTGTAGGCACGGTTCTGCATCTAAATTTACCTTCCTAGCTGAGATTTTACTCGCTTGATTGGCACAACAGTATTGTCTATATACTTTTGAGACCTAACGCAGGGATGGTCCTTAGGATTTACTAGTAAATCCTATTTTACCAGCTGTTTAAATCTTGCTCAAAAGTTTTTGCACTTAGATTATGCACTTAAAAGCACAACTCCTCACTGGAGTGCGTGGGTCATAAAATCCAGCACCTGCAATTGTAAGCAGTCAAATCATATAATCCCTTTCATAAATATTGTTCATGTGGGGAAGGGCAGATTTATGAAGAGCCAATGCATGAGACGAGTGATTAACTGCATCTGCAGCCAGTTGTCCTATGGAGCTGGCAAGAAAATTGGGTATCAAAACTTGGATATTTTGCTTTAGTTGTCATATTAAAGTGTCAGAATTTTCTAGCAAGGTCATTGCTGTCAGGGAGACAATTATTATAGTGTGTTTTGTAATGAGAATCTAGATATGCTTTCTGAGATATTTTTATGAGTTTCTGCTCCCTTTTATAAATTTCTGTCTTGGTATGCTATCAACTGCTTGAAATATTTGCTCACTTAAAGCCTGACTACAAAACAAGCACTCAAGTCCACCCTTGTACCTGGCAGGGGTCTGACTAATTTAATTAGCATACACATAAGCAGAGATATCATCCGGTATGGAGTCACTTTTACACCAACAGCATTTTAGACCATACTCCTGTGCCTGAGAATTAAGAAATGTAGTTACTCTCTCCCTGAGTGGCTGTAAAAATAATTAACTTTAGATTCTGTAAAATAGAAAGGATTTTGAAAAGCCGCAGGTCATTATTAGCCAGTGTTATTTTAAAATTATTTTCCATTTCTGTTTGGGATGAAGGTTGTATTTGTAGTGTCAAATGTAGTAAGGCATAATGTTTTCTTTTTGACACATGGTGACAGAGTATGGGAAGTTGAACAAGACTCGCAGGTCCCTGAGAAATGACAATAGGGATTTGTGTAAATGAAGATGATTATGCTACAAACTTTTGTCAATGAAAACAAGACGTATTTAAAATCAATTTCCAAGAGACATAACTAGTTCTTTAATCTGAAAAAGACCTCATTTTTGGATGGCAGATTAGCTTGCCATAAAAATATATGTTAAATTGCAGGCTAAAGAATTTGGTCAAATTATTGGTTTTTCTTTTAAAGATAAATATAGAGTAGTCATTTCTGGCTTCACACGCTAAGTGTTTCTAATATTCAGATCCTGGATATCACTTTGAACTTACTGAACACATCATAACTGAAACTTTGCATTCTCTATTAAGTGTGCATTGGAAGACTTGGTTATTAGAAATTATAGGCATCTTTGAAGATTGGTATGGATTTGATCTTCAGCTGTAAAGTGTGGACATCGATGACCATAAAAGTTCACTGTTGTCTTTGTGTATTTTTATATTTATTTCATATATTGCAGACGAGTCACACTTGCTTTGTCTGTGCCTCAGTTAAAAGAAGCTTTGTAACTAGTAAGGTCAAGCTAAAGCCAGGTTAATAAAACTTTCTGAATATATGAATCTATAGGATGGGGATGCACAGTGGATCAGCTACAGCTGCCTTCATTTCAAAATGTGGCCATGGAAGAAGGTAATGCAGCCATTACCTTTTAAAGTATAGATGGATAGCGAAGATACTCGATTCAGATAAGGGACACCAGGGTCTGTGCCTGTTGGATTTTAGATCCATTTGCATGTTTCCCAGGAGAGAGGTTATATGGCAGCTGAAAGAGTTGTAATACCTATGACAGTTTAGTATGATGTCTGTCTGTGCTTGCTATTCATTTCTCACATTTATTTTGATCATTTACCCTATGACTAGTAACAACCCAGATTCAGCTAGTGATTCTTTAGAGACATTGAAATACGAAGCTATCGTCTGCATCTGCTTGAAATTATTCCAGAGCACATCCTCAGGGGATATATGGATTAAAGATGACCCTGCAATGTCTGGAACCATAAGAACTAGATGTGTTTATCTTTTTCTCTGCTTCTGAAGGAAGAACTCTTGATGCAGAGTGCTACAAAACAAAACATGGTATAGTTTCCCAAATAGATGGGGGATGGCAGGTGGTCATGCATTTTTATTTAAATTTATTGCTCACAGGAGTTTTGATGATTATATAAAATCACAATCATCATGATAGATATAGATCATGGCTTCTTTTAAAGTAAAAGTTAAAGTCCTTCTTACCAAAATGCATCTAACTTGTCCTGTTAGGAAGTTCATTAAATAATACAGTGTAATGTATCTGTAATCATTACTTCATAACAGACTCTTACATAATGCATGAAATCTGCTACAGAAAACAACACACGATCCTAATTGCTCATTTTCCTCCTTAAGTTCTACATGCAGTGTGAAAGAAGACAGAATATGGGCATAAACATCTGATCTACTACTGGAAAATTTTATAAAGACTTAATAAGTACCTCCCTCTTGAGAAATTTATAAAAATAGTCACACATTATGAAAGGCAGTGTGGGGGAAGGGGATTGGGGAGTGGGAAAATGACATTAACTGAAGAGAGGGAATATCCCTCCTTTTTATTCCATGCTCTTAGCCATCCATCAATATCAGCGCTGCCTTTACATAGTAACAGTGTTATTAATAGTCATCACTGCATTGCTTTAAATTTGCAGATAAAATGAATTGGCCAGCAGAGACAAAAAACAGCCTCCAAGTACAGTTGTACACTTCTTATTTCAATTACAGATTTGAAGAAAGCACTGGCATCGCATAGAGAAGAGCTTTTGAAAGCAAGTTGTACATATAGCTTGTTGTGGTTTAACCCTGCAGGCAGCTAAACACCACACAGCAGTTTGCTCACTCCCCCTGCAGTGGGATGGGGGAAAGAATTGGGGAAAAAAAAAGGTAAAATTTGTGGGTTGAGATAAAGACAGTTTAATAGGACAGAAAAGGAAGGGAAAATAATAATAATAATAATGATAAAAGAATATACAAAATAAGTGATGCACAATGCAATTGCTCACCACCTGCCAACCAATGCCTAGACAGTTCCCGAGCAGCGGTTGCCATGCCCCAGCCAGCTCCTGGCCAGTTGGGGTCAGCTGTCCTGGCTGTGCCTCCTCCCAGCTTCTCACTGGCAGGGCATGGGAAGCTGAGAAGTCCTTGACGTAGTACAAGCACTACTTAGCAACAACTAAAACATCACTGTGTTAACATTATTCTCACACTAAATCCAACACACAGCACTATACCAGCTACTAGGAAGAAAATTAACTCTATCCCGGCTGAAACCAGGAAATTTTTGATGAGTTTTTACACATGGCATTTACTGCCTCAGGAGCAAATGGTGGGGAAATAGTGATTAGACAACAGTTTACTCTCCCATGTACTGGTGACATCAGAGCGGGACCAAAAGATTTCCTTTGAAACTTTTGAAGACCAAAGACATTTATTACATGGGGATAATCAACTTATGGGTTCATGAGTACGAAACAACTTTTGAGCAATTTCAGCTACAGGGGAAAAAAACCAACAAAACAGCTAGAGGGTGCTGATGATTAACATTACCTTGTCACCTTGTTATCCCAATACATGTTCAGCCCAACAACATCTTGTAACAGAGCAGGAGGACCATTGTTATATCCTGCTTATCAACTGCTCCCAAAGCTCCCCATCTACTTGGTAAATCTTTGGAGTCATCATCAGACTGTAAACACCCTCTAAGAAGTGAGATCCTCACCAGAAGACACTTACCAACTTTGGCTTTTCTGAAATCTAGCGAGCCCAAACCCAGAGCCTCCAGATTCTGTGGCTCTTTAAGAAGGTACTCCACCCTTCCCTTTCCCCTTCCATTCCTGCACCTAAGAATGGATTATATTAAGAATTAAATTAAATTGATTTTTTCTGGGATTGGAATTTGGTTTGTAGGATATTGTTTTTGTAGGCAATGCTTCAGTTTTAACTTAGCTGTCCCCCTGCTTGAGGGACACAGTATGTCAATATCTCATTCTGTTAGTACTGCCATTTTCAAGAAAATAGTGATGACCTTTGAAGGCATTTCTTGCTGGAGGAGCATAGGAAAATGCATCTAATACAGCTAGCATGAGAGGGCAAAATTGAACTGCCTATTTGGCATCAAATCCCCAACTGGATATCCTTATTCCATACCTGGAGACTTTTGGTCAATTAAAAATTGGATTAATCCACTGCAATGGATGTGGGGTGTGGAGAGATACCGTGAAGAGTATTTTCAGAGTCTGAAATGCAGACTTCCCATAATATCTTTCCATTTTAATCTGGTGACATGCAAGACAAAGCTACTGCTGAACTTGTCATTGATTCTGTGTTGTCCTTGAATCAGATATTTTCACAGTGCCAAAGAAGCAGAAACTGGATTATTTGGCCAGGAAAATACATTTCTGTACAAATAACTGGTCAGAAAATTTGAGGTTAGTTAATAATGATGTGAGTTGACTGTAAAGCTAGGTTCCCAAGTACTATGTTTTGTCTTATCACAAGACTGAATCTATTTAAGGAAAATAACTTTCTTTTCATAAAGGCAATGCATCTTATACACTCCTTTATATACTTAGGGTTAAAGAGTAAATTAAGAGTTAGGATTTTCATCCCTTTCTCCTCTTCTTCCTCATAAAAGATGGAAAAAGGTAACCACAAATGTTTGGGTTCAGTTTCTGGAAAACTGATGAACTTGTTCTTTAGGATATCCTGTGGCTTTAATCAGAGGATTACTTGATGATCACATTGATCATTAGATTAGACACAGCTTGCATGTGTGTATGCATGCTGCTTTCTATAATGGCATGAAGGTGGTAGCAGTTGGGTAGCATATGCTGCTAGTCTGCTGTATGGTTACAGTGAATTTGCCCATTAAAGCTGTGTGTAAATAAAGCTCCATGGTGATTGATGGGGCTGGATGTTTTCTTACAACATATGGCTATGGATTTCCAGGTATTTTGATGATTGTTGTTTTTGACGGTTGAGAAAATTAATCTAGTTCTGAGTCAATTCATCCTGTTACCATAGGAGAAGCTGTGAAAGATTCATAGCCTTCTGTAGGGTTAAACTACATTGATACCTGAGATACCATATGACTGAGAAAATACCTATCTGGTGTTTTTCTGAAATTATTTTAAAAATAATAGGAAATATTATATAAATTCTAAATGAGATTTAAAGCCAAGTCTTTGTAAGGAGTAGGAGTCACTTGTGTTCATTAATGTTTCCACACAATTTTTGTAGTGTTTGGGTTGTTATAAATTATGGTATGAATTCTGTCCAAATTCCAATTTGGCTAATAACTGTATTCTTATTTCCTAAGTACTTCTCCCTATATTTTTCCAAATGAGAGAGATTCATCTTCATTTTTGACTTGTAATTGTTCTGCAATATTGCTATGAGTGCTTTACTAAACTTTTGCCTTTATTTCAGGATCAATACAACAATTTTTGATGTCTTGCTCTGCATTTTGTGAAGTACTTTGCAGTGAGTTGAAATGAAAACTATTTAAAAAAATCTCAGTGATCTACAGTAATATACTGTAGTTTGGTAGTATTTTATATCTACTTTGATTCATTTAACTTTCATTTTGTCATGAGTAATTGTTGAATGATAGTACTGTCTCATTTTGAAGTAGTCAGCTTCCTAGCTGACTCTGAATGCAGATTTAAATTGTGGTGGTCCTAGAGAAGGGAGGACACTATATGCACCCTGACAGGTTGTGCCTGTGACAGTGCAAATGGATTTTCAGCTCTTCTTCTTCACCAGCCTACAGAACTGTACAAATCATGGAGGGCTAGTGCACAATAAGCAGGAAAAATGTGGTACAGGAGGACCATAAGTGTCAAATATGCGGTCAGCTGTGACAAAAACTGTTTAGATAAACTGCAAAATGTTATCTGAATGGGTGGAAATTCATGTGTCGGCTATAACTAAAGTTGGTCCTACTGCCTGGAGTTTATGCTGATTAGAAACTCTTAATGGTCATTTCTTTTACCTTAATGATCATCTAGAAGAGTGGTGGTTCAGTCTCTGATAGGGACAAAACTAGTCTGCCCAGCAATGCTTAGCCCTTTTAATAGAATATGGATTATATTTATGGATGCTACAGTTTCAAACTGATATCCATAAGGCATAGCTAGAAGACAGATTCCATTACTTTAGCTCTTTTTATTGCCTGCGTGACCTGTCTACATTCTCTCTTACTCTTTGTGGGGACTATGTCAGAGCAGCCCTTTATTCTGCTTCTAAAATCTGAATTTGTTCCAAAATACTGCAGAGCTCTATGGTTTAGTACTCGTGCCCATGCTGGGGTGGGGGGGCAGGGAAAGGGGGGAAAAAAAACAGAAGAAAAGGCTGGTAGAAAGTCTTAGCCATGATAAATAAGCAACTACACTAATCAACTTCTCTCATCATGACAACAAACAGGGCTTCCTGCTTCAAATATCTACCTTTGCCTTTTATAAGAAAAACAGAAAGAGAATCAGACTTTGATAATGCTGCACTAAGCTTTCAGGCTCATCTCACTGTATATTTTTAAAAGGCCATAGTGATGTTATAATTCAGTGACCCTTACTTGAGCAATGATAACATGAACTAATAACCTAGTGCTGGCCTATTGTAAAAAGAATGGACTCTCCTGCTAGCTTCAAAGCTTAAGGGGTTCAAAGTAGTTATTTTCAGCACGTAGGGTTTTCTTTTGCAAAACAGAAAACATGCAATTACTGCACAATGATAGAAGGATGGATGTTCATTGAAAATAATAAAACAATGAAGAACTCAGCAACAGTTTGTGGCTCAACTGTGCTTACTCCGTTCTCTACCCAGCCATCCCCTACATACACATACATTTACTCTGTTCCTCTGCGTTGCCCAGTTATACCGTCAGTCACTGTGTAGTGGAGAGCATGATCATCAGTCACTACGAACACTCCTTGCTACCTCACCACACAGCTGTATGTTTTAGGATAGAGCTGGCCAGGTGGAGTGAGGTTTGCTCCCAATCCAGGAGGAAAAGGAAGAGTGTTTTTTGTGACTCCAGATCACAGTCTCTTTCCCGGTGGGACGGTGTACCCAAACTCAAGGCTTGTGGGACACCCATAGCTAAGCCTTCATTTTAAAGGATTATACTTGGCATTTAGACAGATACTACTGTATATGAATGTCAAGGTCATTCAGACTTAATAAAGTACATCTCATAGTAGTACTGAGAGCAATTATTACACCTACTTTGTTGATAAAATGAGGTAAAAAAATGGACAGTCATTCTTAACAGAGCATTAGTACAAAGTCAGTGCACCAACTAAGAAATCGGGATTTAAGCAGGTAGTAGTTCTGTGCCCACTCTCAAATAGGGGTGAATTTCTCCCCAGGAAGACCAAAGTTTAAAGTTTCAGAAGTATTTACTGGCTGTATATGTCTGTACCATACTAATTCTGTCTTTATTTTTAGAATTGCTGAATATCCATGGATTTGTCTGCAGATAGTAAAAGCAGCTTGTATTTTGTACTTGGTGCAAGATATATCAAATTGAAACATTGTTATGCCACCAAATTACTATTTTGAAATGATTTAGAAAGATAAGCTTAGAAACATCCTTATCTTGCCTCCTTTAAAGCAGTGTTTAAACGAGGAAAAACTTCTTCACAGTTAAAATAAGAGTACTTTTTCCCTCCAATGAAAAGGTATCACTACTCCTTTTACTGCCTACAGGACAATACACCTCCATTTGGTAATGAGAAAGCTTTTGTTACACCCAGTACGTTGGATAAAAGGGAGATGTCTGCCTCATGCAATTGATTCTTTGCATTTATTTCAGAGTGCAATTGTCGGGAGAGACTACTACTGAGACAGCCAGTGTCATTTCAGCTGTTTTAAACATCAGTTTGTCTTTAACAGAAGGGAAAAAATGAATACAATGTATTACAATACAGTAGTAAAGTTGCCTGTTGTTTCCATAGCACCTTGGAAAACAAGAGAACTGAAATGACATGTTCAGTATCTTGGGCAATAGGTGAGGCCAACTTTGTTTCTGAGTGGATGTAGTACAGAAGACAAATAGCAACAATACCAGATTTACTCATTACACAGCAGAGTGCTTACTGTTGCTGTATATGCATGGTAATTTGCATTCACACAGCACCATTGATCTAAGGTGATGACTACAAATGTCCATCCTGTGGCCAAGGATGCTGGCAGAGGTTGGGAACCATAGGACAGTGTGGAAGTAAGAACCAGCAGCTTTGTGAGGCTTGGATGGCTTGAGTTCAGTTCCTGTCTCTGCAACAAGTTCTCTTTGTAGTTTAAGACAGGTAATCTTGGCTTGTTTGGCTCTTTGCGNCTTCAGTGCTTGACAACCCTTTCAGTAGAGAAATTTTTCCCAATATCCAATCTAAACCTCCCCGGCGCAACTTGAGGCCATTTCCTCTCATCCTATCACTTGTTACTTGGGAAGAGACCGACACCCACCATAATAGATGGAGACCATGCAAGGTGATTTTTCTGAGCTATGGGTATCATAGGGAAGCCATCGAAGTATTGCATCCTCTAAAATGCCTGCTGCCTGTGGCGTTGGGGACTTTCTAACTACATAAGAGCCCTGGCTATGCCCGATGAGATGTGGTCACTTGATAGCCAGATAATTTGGTTTAAGTGTAAACTGTTTTTCCCAAGCTGTGTTCAGACAAAGGTCTGTGTTCACCTTTACTGCACAACCATCATATTTTACTGTGCAACAAGGATTAGGATGTAAAAAAAAAAGAGAATACATTCTCCAGTTGAGAATGGAAGAGAAGGCTAGGTTATCTGAACCTGACTAGGGATCTCAGAAGTTTGTCAGAACATCAAGAACAAGGTCTGTCTGCTCATGAATGGCATCATGAAATTCTTAAAAACTAATGATTGCCAGGACCTAATTTTACAGCTTGTGCTATAAGAACACCTGCCATGTAAAACCATAGCAATTTAAGGTGCAAAACACCTTAAGATTTATAGAAGTAATCTGATTGTAGATGTTTGATACTTCCATTTCATCGTTGTATTTCAGAAACCTTCTGCAAAGTGAAATATCAACTCCTTTTATGTGTCTCTCTTGTAAAAAACTGATTTGAACTATCAGTCTGTATAATAGGCAGTGACTGGATTCAAGTGTCCAATGCAGGACATCAACAAATATCAGTGTTATTTTCATGTTCCTTCTAGCAGAGCTGGCTCCCATACTAAAAGGGGTATTATCAGATTGTGTCACAAAACCAAACTCACCACACAATCAAACCAGAAAGTGGAGTTCAGGTATCTAAGAAATCTTTCAGTCTTTAGATGGCATGCATCTAAAGTAAAGCTGAGACTAATGGAAACTTAAATTGATGTTAACTCTGCAGGTTCCTTTAACAATCTACAACTCTTAGTTTGGTTGGTAGTATTTTACTATCATTATACATTTTACTGAACTATCACTAATAATAATTACATACATACAAATATATATACAAAACAAAAAAACCTGGCAAAACTGATAAAGGAGAAAGGACAAGAATATGTTGTTAGTAAAGTGGTAACTACATTTTTATTTAAGACTGATTATATTAGTGCTTGCTAAATAGTAGATTTTTCCAGATGTGATTTAAAAAAAAAAAAAGATATTTGTGTTACAATTGATTGGGAAACTTCCAAAATAGAAGAAAATAAAAAGTTAATCAAATGTCATTATATGCAGATATTTTACCATCGCAATGCTTGATTCTGTGATATGCTCCACGCTTCCAGTACATTTACACATTTTTATTCCTCAATTTACACCTGTCAGGTTTTTTTAAAAAGTGTCAAATGAAAATGAAAACATAGTTGTCTGGAAAAATATATATACCCCTGCTAGATACCTTCTAAATCTCCCTATAGTCAATAGGTTTGGTGGACCATATAAACTCTTTGGATATTCTGGAAAGTCTTACCTTTCTGATCAAAGACAGGGTGCCTGGTCAAAGGTGAAGAGTAATGGTGGGTGCAGCAACAGTTAGCTTATTTGAATCAACTGATATCTGGGCAACTGTGGGGGAGTTCTCTGTCCCTTTCTCCCTTCTAACATTTTCATCTAATAGTTTGACACTTTAAGACAATCATCATTTCTGCCCTTTTTTTCCCCCAATAAAGTACTTTTGATACAGATCAATGCATGTAAATGTCCCTTTAATTTTAATGGTGCGGCAATGTTAGATGCTGACAGCTGGGAACCTTAATTGGGCTGATGACAGGAAAGTAATGGTCATTTGCAATCACTTATTCTGTCTGACCTTGTATTTAATATCAAAGGGTAAATGTTCATTTTTATTGGAAACCTTGAAGAAATTGAGAGAATGCAAAGGTAGGTGGGAATGTGATCTTTCTTAGAGATGCCATAATATTGTTACAGGAATATGCATGTCTCACATTTCAGCTTGCCTTTTGAAAAACTAAGGATGGATACATCCTGCTTAGTTTGTGGTGATTATCCATAACATTGTGTTATGGATGCCTATTCATAAATTTTTAACCCTATAAAATACTGTAACAAAAATGAAG
>WAAD01006027.1:675-94542 GCA_013389945.1 Fregata magnificens
GCTATCGATTTCACCTCCGACCCTGGCCTGCCACCGCTCGGCTCCTCTCCAGTGAGCCTGGTTATATCCCCTTCCCCCTTCGAGCCTAGTTTAAAGCCCTCTCGATGAGGCCTGCCAACTCATGGGCGAGAATCCTTTTCCCCCTTTGAAAGAGCTGAATTCCCTCTGTCGCCAGCAGGCCCAGTGCTGTGTAAGCCTCCCCACGATCAAAAAACCCAAAATTCCACCAGCGACACCAGTCTCGGAGCCACATGTTAATCAGGTGAGTTTTCCTGTTCCTTTCAGTATCCTCCCCCGCCACTGACAGGATTGAGGAAAACACTACCTGCGCTCCTGATCCTTCAACCAACCTCCCCACTGCCCTGAAGTCCCTTTTGATTGCTTTTGGACTTCTCTCCGCAACCTCATCACTGCCAACCTGTATCACCGATAGTGGGAAAGAATCTGTAAAATGGAAGTCCGGAGAACAAAAGGGTGGATGCAAGTCTTTGGAGTAGAGATGTGGCTAAAAAAGCTGGATGGGGATAAATTAACAATAGAAGAAGGTGGAGAGATCGTCTTTCATTCCTATGCGTATGAGCTGCTGAGTCCTAGACAAAACTAATAATACAGTAGTGATTAGTCCAGTGTAGGATAAAAAGATACCTTTCCTGTATAAGTTGCTGTAGACATTAGACATCCCAAGTGGATAAAGACCATGAGGACAACAGTAGTTTCTCACATACCATAAGTAGGTATCCAGTAGTAAATGCAACACAAAGTTATCAAGGGTGTATTTCTGAAACCTGATGGTTATAAGATTGGAAAGCAAAAGACTCTGGCTCTAAGTGATCTGGAAAAGTTAAGACATAAAGCAAACACGTAGCATGGTTCCACCCTAAAAATGCTATTATGTAGTTCAATAACTTCATGGCCTCTTGAAAACCTTGGAATAAATGGTTTTAAACACATTTAAAAGATGATGACCATGAAGTCAGACCTGCGAATGGAAAGAACTATTTCTTAGAGCCCATCTGCAATAGACAAGAAGAAAATGGTGTGCTTTGAAAGACGTTCAGAAGAGAGATATGCTAATGCTTTTCTGCAGTCAGCAGTAAGATACCCTTGGAGTTTCTGTTATAATGCTTTTCTAGCATAAAGTTTAGGAAGTGCTTATAAGCTCACCATATGACCAAAAAGCCATAATTCCATGATCAAGGATAATTCTGATTAAAATCCCAGTGCGTGTAGAGGTACACGAAGATGCAGATGTACGGAGAAAAGATGCCACTAAATGTAGCAATTAGATCTCTTTAAAGCTGTATTGAATACACAGAAGTGAAAGGCCTGATAGGATATGTCAAATTGGTGCCTGAAATGCTGGGAGTTGCAAATGAAGCTGGGGGCAGGCATATACTCCTTTAACATTTGGTAACTGGTTTTCTTTTCTTTTCCTTTTATGGTAAAGAAAAATGCAAGTAAAAATCACTCCATTTCTCAAGTATTTTCTCAGAAAAATATTTTATTCCAAATATTTTCTCCACATGTTCTGAGAAGGATATCTGAAAAGAGACAAAAGCAGGCCTAGCAGGAGGCTGGAACAGCAGGATGCAGAAAAGGAGGATTTAAAAAAATTCCTCATACAGATGTTATAACTTGCCAAAATCTATGTAAAAATAAAAATCAAAATCTATATGTTGGCTGGAATGCTACACTGCCTGGAAGAATGAGATGGGGGGGGGAGGGGGAAAGCGGGATCTAAAAACGACTTGAGAGCTTTGTCCCATACCAAAAGAGCTTAGTTGCATCTTCATCTGCTATCCTTCCAAACTGATTTTGGAAAACCTGCATTTTTTTGGTGCCTCACACACATCACAGCCTCATACATTGGTGACTTAAGGATTACTTAAGGACTGGGTTAAAAAACTCTTGATAGAGCACCACACTCTTTTCTTTATGGCTTTTATTCTATTTGAGGGCCCAACAGACCAATGACAGGCAATAGTGAGGTCTGAAGCCCCTAAGCAACTGCTGATTATTTCCCAACCCTTCAGTGACCTCCTAGTTATGTACACTGACTGAATGCACTATCTCAAGAGAATAACGCAGGGTTGAGAGGTTTACTCCGAGGGATGAAGAACAGATGTTGTTCTCAGGAAAGTAAGTTTTTCTTGAGTATCTCTGCAGCAGAACCTCCTTCTGGAAATGGCCTATACATGGATCAGCTGTCTGGAGTGCAGCCTTTACTCAGAGAGATTTGCCAAGATAAAATTGAGAGATAAACTGTTCCTTGTGTAAAATAAAGGGGAGAAAAAATGGCTGCAAAACAGGTAGAAGAAAACCAGCATCAACTGTTGAAGGAAACAGAAGTACTACTAAGGAGCAGGCAGGCCCTGCTGAGCTCCACACTCCTACTACAGCCACCTAGAATGAAGTGGGAGATAGTCTGAGCCTGTCTATTATAGTTGGGGACAGAAAGACATACCATAGCTAAGACAGCCTAAAGAGATACAGCAGTCAAAGCTTTAATTACTGTTTATTTAGGCGACCGTGCGCACAGATCCACAAGCGTAGACTTGGAGAGTCACCTGGATACTCAAGCACCCAAATGCTCTCAAGTCTTAAACCAGGATGAATTTATCTGCAGCTGCCTGCTGCAGGCAACAAGATTCTTTGCTCTAGCAAAAGGGGCACAAGGCGGACCCTGAACAATGGACGTTACCCACTTACAGCAGGTGACAGAGGTCAACATTTCCCACCCATGTTCTACTATCACTCTTTACTCCAGAACACAAAATCAGAAGAAAACTAGGCATGCTTGTTACACACCATTCTCAGCAAATTAGCCATCACTAAAGCACAATGCAAATATCCTACCCAAAACTGAACGTGGCAAGTTTGGAGGTTTCATTCTAGAACGGACAAAATAGGACATTGCTTCAAGCAGCAAGAAGTTGAAGTCCTCAGGGTTGATTCCACAAGCAGGCAAAGGGGAACCCTCTAGAACCAGGGTGGGAAGCAAGTGGTAGAAAGACGACTCCTTTGGCCATGAGCTTACCTGAGTTATTTCTGTCATCTATGTATCTGAGGTCATCAGCTGCATCAGGTGACTGGAAGAGAACAGGAGACATGAGCATCCATCTCTGTAACACTAGTGCCATGTAATTTCCCACCTCCAGCCTTCCAACACACTACAGAGAACCTTTTGCCCTCGAGAGGTGCTGGTAATACAGCAGCCAGGGCATGACCCTCAGTGAATGCACATGATTACAACAACAATCCTTTGTGCTAAAGTCAAGCATTAGGCATTGCCTAAGTTGCAGGATGAGCTGTGTGTCTGCCCATCAGAGCTCTCCTCCTTTTACTCTGTGTGTGTAGGAAGGAGAGGATAGGAAGTGACATGAAAGGCAGAAGGCATAAAGACTATAGAAAATGAGTTGAAACATGGGAGGAGAGCAAAGACATGAGCTACGTTTCCTTGAGAGTCCTGGATCCTAATTCTGCATCTGTACTGTTCCCAGGCCTAGCTTCTTATGTAAAATCAAATTTCTTCTTTATATTCAGGTGTGTATAGAGAACTGATGTGGGATGGGAAGCTGTTACATCCCAACAGATGGCAGAGACAGCTTTGGAGAAATGGCTGAGTGATAATCATGAAACTCCACCAGTTCCTGCTAATTTTAAAGCCTTCACAAAATGAAGACCATTCTAACAACCAGAGCTGTCTGTAGCTCATCAGACCAGAGTGACAACACCCCTTGGTACAGAACTACCTTGGTACAGAACCTGGACAGGCATGGACCCGAAAAGGGAAGGGATTCTTAGAGGAAAAGATGAGTGACTACCAAGGGCTGAGCTATATATCACCAGTGAAAGGAGTCAGCCAAGAATATGCATCAAATAATGTATAACTGCCTGAGAATCCTCAAACTGCAACTCTGCTAATGTCAGGACCTGGGATCTTTGTGTCATGACAGCAAGTTAAAGCCCAACATGTCAATACTTGCTAGCTCTCCACACACAACACAAATGTAACTGCAAGTATCTGCTTCATTGTTTTTATATAAAACTTAAAAAAAAAAAAATTAAAAAAAAATTACATACATACAGTGTCTGCTCAAATCAGCTGTTACAAATGTAATCAGTTAATGACTAACCCAGAGAATAAGAGAAAAGCAGTTCAAAGTCCTGGGCAACTGGCTCTAGGTGGCCCTGCTTAAGCAGGGGGGTCAGACAAGACGACCTCCAGAGGTCCCTTCCAACCTCAACCATTCTGTGATTCTATGACAAAACAGCTTAAACGAAATGAGGTTCTTTTAGGAAGGAGAACCACCTCGCCACGGCACTCACCCTCGAAACTTGGTGTTCTCTTACCACATGATTACTTCACAGAATTGTCACCACAGCTCCTTTTTGGGCAGGATGCTGGATACATTCCAGTTTGAAGTTAACATTTGCTCTAATTTGCAATTTGTTGGCAATTGTTTCTATAGTTTTTTCTTCCCTTTTAGTTCTCATCTTTCACTTAAAATATTTCAGGATCAATTAAGGTGAAGATGTAGCTGCTTTATATTTGCAAAGCTTTTGTCATTAATTTTAAAACCATCTGGACCAACTTTTTCACAATTCCACTTGACTGAAGTCTCTAATAAACCCTCAGTTATACAGCATGGCTGGTTGTCATTGCCTCCCACACAGATAGGGCCCTTTGAAGAGGACTTCCTCAAATCATTCAACCTCTGCTCTGAAGGTCATCACTTCATGTGCAGGCACTTCCATCAAATCAAGCCCTAACCAATCTAATGGATGGTTCAGCATGCAATTTATACCTGGATTTCGTAAACAGGTTTGGAGGAAGGAATAGCAGCAAATTCCCGGTAGTCAAACTTCTTTTCAGACATGGACTAGAAGGGACAGCAAAAGAGAAGAAACAGAGAAGAGAGAGTAAGGGGAGAGAAATGGATAGGAAACCAGCAGCAAGCTGAGCAATCTATGCAGAGATAAAAGCAGAAGCAGAGCGTCATTCTCAGTTAGTGCCAAGAGTGCCTGGATACAGCCTGTGAAAATGAGGCATCTCTAGGACATTGTCTTTTTAGCTGTTCTGGTATCAGGACAGGGGTTCCAAGTTGCAGACAAAACATGTGCTCCAGCAAAACGCATGTGCACACCAAGTTAGGTAGGAAACCTATTTTCATGGGAAAATTTGTGGCAAGATTCCTGATAGCTGTAGCACAGTCAGGATTTCAATCCAGAGCTGGCTGTACTGTGTGACCTTGGGCAAAACCAGGTCCCCTCTCTGTGCAGCTGCTCCCACTCTTCCATTTTTCTGTCTTACTAATTTTGACAGTTCTCTGCAACAATGTCCTGTTTCATTTATACAGTGCTTAGAAAAAGGAAAATGCTGATTTCAGCTGAAGTTCTCAGTTTTATGCTGTTGAGGAAACAGGGGGCCACAGTCTCTGAAGTGAAAGGCTTTCTGAACATGGAGATGAAGAACGAAGAAAAGGATAAAATAATAAAGCAGAGAAACAGAAAACAGATGTTGCATTGTAGTTGCAAAAAAGGGGGGATGCTTCTAGCAATGGTTATGGGAGAGCTCCATCCATCGTGCCCTCTTCACAATTCTGTGTATCATGCAGCCAGACCTGACTTAAGTATTTAAGTAGGGATCCCATGGCCCAGATGCACGCTCCACACCCAAGCTGAGTAACCAAGAAATCCCAGGATTATAGGTGAGATAACAAAAGCAAGTAGAAGTATGTCATACCAGCCTTCCTGGTGATGTGACGTTTCTGGGACTGCAATCTGCAAAAGATGACAGAAAAGCACTATTGAGTGAATGGCTGCATTATATGCAACACTTCCCCGAATCTGCCCCTTCCATTTAGCAGCATTTAAGTGTGATAAAAGACTACGCTCAGGAAAGACACTGCCTTCTCAAAACAAATGCCTCTTTCTTGTTTTTTTAAAAAGTCATCATGCTGGTTTTATTTCTGCTCTGGTTCGCTGGAACCATACCTCAGATGTTCTCTCATGTTTTCTATAGATGAGGCCCATCCCCTATGCTGAGAGATGTCATGTGCCCCAAAGGACCTTCCTATCTACGCTGGAGGAGGAAATTACTTTCAACAAGTCTGCTTTCAAGCAAGTTAAGCTAGAGAAGCATTAACTTTTTTCCTCAGAGATAGAAATAGCTATACAGTACCTTCCAGTGGTGTTGGTGATGGGGTAGGAACAGGTGAAGGTGACTCTGCCAGCTGCTCCAGTGTGCTGCGTTTTTTCCCCTCCTTGGACTTGGCAATAACCATTTGGGCTTTAAGAGCATCCTGTTCAAGTGATTTCATCCTGCCTCAGAAATGAGGGAGGGAGAAAAAGACATCAGACATTGCCTTCTCAGTAAGAGATAACGCCGCCTTCTCCACCCAGCAGCCAGACCACAGTCAACAGGCTGAGTGCAGAAAGGTGAAATTAAGCACCCTTGGTTCCCTGAGGCAGACAGACTTTCAAAGCAGGAGAGGTTTGCTGCCATCCTGAAACACACATGCCATCACATGTGTTGAACAGACAGAGTCTAGAGCTAAGCATCAACGCACTGAGAAGCTGCAGGCCTTTCCAGAGGTGCCGTATACGATGGGAGAGCAACCCAAGCTTGGGAAAGGAACTGCAGGGGCTCAAATGAGTAGGATCAGTTCTCAGGGCTTTACTCTCCTTTGTGCTCTCAGTGTGTTGCATCTTAACCCTCTTCAGCCATCAGAAGATTATGAAATAGCTAAGAAAAAGTGGGCTCAGCCCTCAGAAATGTCTGCTCCCTTCTCCCAGTCAAACAGACCCAGCATCCCCCCCTCATTCTCATTGAGACAACTGCTGGTAGTCTGTGGGACCTCAGGGAAATCAACACCAGCAACCACTAAAATTTCCTCCCTACTCCTAGCAGGCCACAGCTGAGAGCACTGCGTTAGGATGTAGGGATACAGACAGGACTGTTGAGCATGCAGCTGGCAGGGAGGGGGCTGTGCACACCTGGATTGGCTTCCTGACCCAGGGATTCTTGAGGCGTGACTCTGCATTGGACTAGACATCTGAGCTGGCCTGGCCCCGGGAGCAGGTGCCCGCTGTCGGGACTGGTACAGCTTCCTGGCCAGATCCTGCTCGTACTGTTTAATACTGTCTTCAAGAGCTGAGGATCTGAGGAGGAGGAGGAGAAGGAGGAGGAAGAGGAGGAAGAGGAAGAAGAGGAAGAAGAGGAAGAGGAGATGATGGTGATGAACATCGCAGCAGACAAGCGCAGGGAAAGAAAGAAACAGGTACAGGAACATACCCTGGCAAGGAGAAATATGGGTCTGATATAGGGGTAGCCTTGATTAAAACAGACTCCTATATCTGATCCTGTCCAACACCAACTGTTGCAGAAGCAGCAGGAACCTCCACAGGGCAATCTGGGATGATGTGCCCAGTAGCATTAGCCTTCAGAGCCTCAGCATCTAGAGACTACCCTCCTCACGGGCTAGGAGGAGAGGACTAGAAACACCCAGCAGACCAACGGAAAAGGCCCAGGAGGTAGTTACAAAGAAGTGTGTATGTGTGAAGCAGACTGAGGGAGTACAGGGCATGAGTGTGCGTGCACACATTTGATAGTCTCTCAGTGTACATCTGCATACATATATCTGACCACCTGTAAGCATGCACCTTTGACCACAAGGAAAGTGGAAGCAAAATGGACAAGCACGTTACGAAAGGTCTATTTGCCACAGGCCCTGGAACACATGCAATTGAAGAGGTGAGTGCATCTGTAAAATAGCATGTGCGTGGTAGGAAAACTGCCAAGATGCATATCGCCCTTGCTGGACACCTGCCCCCCTCGATATGTGCCTGTACTTTCTTAATCACACTCTTCCTATGGCACGAATGCCAGCAGTTGTGTGTGCCCAGAACACTTATGTAGCATGGGTCCCAGTGTGTTTGTCCAAAGAGAGCACAGGGGGGCGTGCTGGGGCGGGGCGGGGGGGGGAGGGCATCACATGTCCTGGCAGAGCACTGATGACACAGGGAGAAAAGGGAAAGCCCAAGAAGGTGCAAACTGATGGGGTCACGAGTGACAGCACACAGACCAGAGAACTGGAAAGAAGCAGAAGATAGAAGATTAGAAAGAAAGTAATAAAATCAGTGGCATGCACTTAAAGAAAATACAGGTTAGTGGGGCTGCAGCACCATGTGCAGGGCAATACAGTCCTCCCTCCCACACAGCACATGTAGTGCTGCCTGGGGGCCTCTGGAAATAAGACCTGAGCCCTGGCTGCCATCATGTCACTGTGCCTGCTCTAGCAGTTATAGAAAAGGGATCCTAAGAAGACCAGATCATCCTGGGAGATCTGTGGTAGCAGGGAACGGTCCATCCTTGTCTTACAAGGAGGAGCACATTATGGTGACTGACTGATTCCTGCCAATGTCAAAATAACCAAGGCCTTAACCCTACCCCAGGAATCAGCCAGGCGCTTCTCTAAGAACTGAATAAAAAGCTACACCTTGGTATCAGAAGCAAAGTGGAGCTGAGGACCTGGTCTGCAGAACTTAACAGTAACACTGGATCTGATAACTGAAAAGCGAAACAGCTGCAAGTAGCTTCTTTTTCTTATTATTCTTACCTCTAAAAGGCTCTCCCTTCACTAGTTCATTTTCCATGAACAAAATATGCTTAGAAGAGAAGAGACTGAAGGTTTGGAATGCAGGGATCGCTCTCCTGCCCACAGTGAACAAAACCACTATACTCAACACTCATTAACCCTTCTACAGTATAATGTAGAACTTTTACTGTGCCCTAAGCAATTGCAACGAAATCCTAGGTAACCCAAAAGCATAGTCAGAGGTACAGTAATGTTACAGGAGCAAATCATGTGATCACCTAAAAAACTCCTGCCCCCCCCTCAGCATTTTTCAGATTTCTTTATCTGCTGGCAACAGCAACAAGTTCATGGAAGAACGCAGAGTCCTGAGGCAAGAGGTGTACATTCTGTGACATGAGCAATATCTTTGTAATGGCTTTGCTTTCAAAGGTTTGCGCAGTCAACATCATGTTTCTCCTTTCTACACCCATCTTAAACAAAGCTTTTATTACAGCATTCCTTGGATATGTTAATGCTTAGGCTTAGGAGGAATCAGAGCTGACATTACCTCATAAAGCCTGCCCCATCGTAAGAGGAAATATGCATGGGAAGTTGAGGCATGAGGGAGAGAAAATCCTGCATATCTAAGTGGGAAGGGATGACAGATCAGTCTCTACTGCCTCTCCAAGCACAGCGATGTTGATTTTCAGGAGGAGAAGCCCGACAGACAACTTCTGTTTTGTTGGATCGAATACAACAGTGGAGCTTTTTTTTTTTTTTTTTTTGGTGCAAAGACTGAGCAGCAACTCTGTGCAAGATGTCTACTCCTGACAACACTGTGGTGCTTACACAGCATCATACTGACAGTCAGTTTTTAATGTATTCAACAGTCATAGCCTTCCTGTGAGATGGAGAAGTGCTATTACAGTCCTCTCTCCATGCACCTGCAGCACAGAGGGACTCGGTGATCTGTTCAACATCCTAAGGAAGTATATACCAGAGCAAGAATTTGAATCTGGTCATCTCAGTCCCAGCCAGCCTCTTCTGGGCGATGGTTTGTAAGCACACATTTGGCTCCACAACACCTACGCAGCTTCTAGCCCTATAACACAAGGGCAATGCATCTGTTTTGGCAGGCATTGTTTACAAATTCTCTTCCATTTGTATTTTTGTAAAAGGGTTGGTCCTGGCTTAATGTGAAAATACAGAACTTCCATTTGCAAATGATGCCACCTGAAAAGTTGTGACACAGGAACCATGGGAACAGCGTCAACTAGAACAGGCGTGAGATGCCAAATACAGCAGAACATTCAGTGAATCAGAGCTGCAGGCAGAATCCCACAGTATTCGGAGCATGAAACAATAGCACAGGGCGGAAACAATCCTGCCAGAGCACACTCTGTTGACATCCTGAGTCATCATGGTGCCTGTATGCAGACATTCCCATTAGTGGGGAGTCAGGGAAGGAGAGATTACTAAGTATAGACTCACAGAGTCATTCAGGTTGGAAGGGACCTCTGGAGGTCATCTGATCCAAAAGCTGCTCAAAGCAGGGCCAGCTTCAAAGGTCTAACAAACATGCTACAAGATGACAGAAATCAATCTCTTCCAAATCAAGGTTCTATATAACAAACAGGCTTTCCAGTGACCTGTTCAGCTTTCTGACATTACAGGGCAGTGCAGTGAAACTAAGGCAGTGCTTCAGAAAGAACCTTCCAGCTGAGACAGACCAGGCAAAGCACTCACCCAAGGCAAAGAGTTGGAGCATACCAAGAAAGTTTTTCTTGAAGGGCAAAACCCCTGGTACTAGGAACATTAGTCCAGCTCTAAATAAACCATAAGCAGATCTGTTACATGATCAAGTAACAATGGGAAGCTTTGTACCTTCAAAGCCCTAGATAATTAGCCAGCTCTCATTGAAGATTCCACTATCTATTTCTTCATCCTCAGAGCCTCCCCAGAAGACGACAGCACCATTATCATCCATGTCTAAACACAAACTCTAGAACTGGCAAGTGGTATCACAACTCAAAGTAATCCCTCCAGCGCCTTATCTAGCAGGCTGGCAAGGATGAGTCACTAGCAGCCCTGTTCCTCTAAAAGCTCTCATTCAAACCCCAAAAGAGACTGTTTCAGATTGTCCTTTGAATGCCTCTTACAGGAACATTATGGGAAGAAAACTACAATTAGTTATAGGAGCAGCTTGACTAATTTTTGAAAGGAATTATATGACATAGTAAATGCCTGGACTAGCTTCAAGTCTTAAGTTCTGAGCTAGAAAGTTCTCTTTCTTCCAAACCAATTTTTAATCACTCTTTCATAGCTGATGAAACAGCTCGTGTGGATACGAATGCCCTTGTCTTGCTGATTTCTTGGCTTCAGCAAGTTTTCCAGTCTAGCAACACTGGATATGTGAAATGCTCTTTTCATTTTTCATTTTGAATACACCACCTTGCAGCTTCAATAAATACCATCTTTTTCATGTGTTACAAAGGAGGTGGGAAGCTGTGTGCTGAGAGAGAATACATTCACCATCACATAAAGGTGTTCAAGATGTTTTTTATAAAACTCCACTATCTTCATGATTCTGCAAGCACTGTTGAAATAAGAGACATCTCACCCATGTCGCTGTCAGAAGCAGATGAGCTCAGCCAAGTGGCGGATGCTTTGCACTGTTTGAACAGATACTCTATAACCTCCCCTAACATCGGACTTAGGAAGGCTTGTTTATTCCTGTTTTTTAATACCATGTAATCCAAAAGACATGCAGCAGGTCCCCTTTTCCTGAACTAGCCTAATGAAGAGAACAGTGAAGGTTCTTCTGCCTCACCGTGCTGCCCTCCACATCGCTCGTTTCTCTGCCTCCAGAGCACGACGTTCTGCTGGAGAAAGCTCCTTCTCTTGACCACTCAGAAGCTCAGGACTCTGCATTCGCAATCGCTCCTGGTGCCGCCGTTCAGCTTTAGCTGTCCGCACAGGTGCCACTGGATCCCCTGTTCCAAGATATAATGGACTCAACCTGGGCAAAGAGAGAAACAGTGAGAGGTAGGCTGGCCTGGTCCACCACTACTCTTATCTGCCTGTTTTCAAGATGAAAGGTGATGACTGACATCCCCAATCAACTGTTTAGTACCACATCCAAGGACATCATCTTGGGAGGCACATAACAGAAATGAATTTCTCTTAAGAAGTTGGTTCCGATCACAGCTTCCCTTTCTCCACAAAATCCTTCCTTTTATACCCTATGCCTGCTAAAAAGGAGCAGCCATCTGCTCCATCATTGGGCAGCTCCTAGGCAAAGGACATTGCTGATCCACTTACCCAGACATAGAGTTAGTTCTCTGTTCAGGCTTCATTCCCTCTTCCAGTGAATTCCTCTGTGAGCTGCTGTTCTCATTGACCTCAGAGGGCCTAGAGAAAAACAAGCACATCAGCTAACAGTACCACAGGTTGGCATACCCAAGAAAGGTTTGGAACAGATCCAAGCCCCAGAAAGCAACAACAAGTTCAGTTTGAAGACACAACCCTTAATGATTTTGCTCAACGGCTCCTTCTCCATTGCTGCAACGATTTCCTTGTTGATTTCATAAATGTTCACACTCTATAACATCAGAACTCATTTTCTTCATTTGGAGGTCAACCATCCATTAACAAACACACTCTTCAAATGTAATGCATTGTGTTTGCTGACAAGTTCTTGCACAGTTCTAGCCTGGCTCTTTCCAGCTGCCATTACGTGATGGGCAGCCTGGCTGCTTCCAGCTTTTTCCTTTGCTGATGTCAGGTATGCATGAATGTTAACAAAGGATGACCCTCCTCGGTTGTGAGTGAGTGCACATCTGGGCTAAGGACGAATCCTGAATGATTTCAGAACAGTGATTCTCAATGTAGCCACTCTATGCGCAACTGCTTGACACACTGAGGCTTTATGCTCATAACCAAATTACTGCGAGCTTCAGATCAGCTGAGCTGTAGTTATCATCTTCACTCTTAAGTTGTGCACATGCAGATACTACTTAGTTTGATCTGTAATGAAAGGAGGTCACACAAGCCTGTTTTCCACAGGTTAAGAACATGCACACAGTTACTGTGGCTCAGTCAGCAGTGAGAAAGTTTATCATGACTCTGAGCCCCTATTTTTACTGCTCAAGTTTATTTTGATTAAATTTCAGTTTCTGTTCTAGCATGACCAAAAAATAGTTCAAGAAACAGAAATTCAGTCTCTTCCACTGCCTCGCCTTTGTCCAAGCATAAATAATAAGCAACGGAAAGTCATCTGATGGATCCAGCCTTACTGTTCTCTAACTTCCCACATTTCAATACGAAAACAGTAGGGATAAGTAGGCCTTCACATCAAACCAAGAAGCTGGTTTGCATTTGGCTGCTGTCCTTCCTTAGACTTGCTCTGTCAGCACAGGAGGTGGAAGGTCTCAGTGCATTCATTATGTGAGAAGTTCCTCAATAGGGACTGGACAGAAACAATGGAGAGAAATGAGATTCAAAATGACAGGATAAGTGTTTTCAGCCACTGTGAGACTGACAATAAAAGTGGAAAGAGAAGAATGTCTGTACCAAAGACTCAGAACAGAGTCAGATAAGGACAGCTTCAGCTTTATTCTAGTGCAACCTTATTTTTATCTGAAGTCTTATGAGAAGCCTTTTATCATTCCCCAGTTCTATGCCCAAGAATTAGAAAAACATCAAGGCAACCTAGAGGACAAGTCCAGGAGAACCAGGAAACAAAAGCCTAAAAAATCCCAAACCTAGGTTCAGCATCGGGGCTTATCTTGAATTGGCTACCTCTAAAACTCAACATCTCTACATACCCAAGTGCACAGCTGAAGGAGCTATTCTTCTGAAAAGAAAGAGCTGGAAAACCCTGCCCATTTCTGTGCTGAAGCAGAAATACTGCCCAGCCCTCTTCCCTGAAAATTATTGATACTGGGACACCTCTGACACACGTGGGTGGTACGGAGCTACCAGTCTTGTCTTACCGAGTTGCTGGAGCCTGGATGCTCCTTCCATTTAGTCTCTCAATCTTGTACTCAACTCCTTCAATGATGACACTGGACTGCATGCTCATCTCAGGCACCTGTTTCACCATCTCATCCTCTTCTGCCTCTTCCTCCAACAGAAGGGTACGTTTCTGCTGCAGTTTTCGAGCTGCCAAAAAAAGACAGATTAATACCACAAAGCACTCGCTAAACCCCGACAAGAATGCAACCACTGGGCAGGTCCTTATGCTCATCATCCCTGCAAGTTTGTGCTGTTTTAAAGTCCATACCCTCTCCATGGATGCCTTTGTTTCTCCTCCACTCCACTAATGCTTCAGATGTAACAAACTCGGGGAAGAGTGGCTGGAAGGCTGCCCAGTGGAAAAGGACCTCGGGGTGCTGGTCAACAGCTGGCTGATCGTGAGCCAGTAGTGTGCCCAGGTGGCCAAGGCGGCCAACAGCATCCTGGGTTGTATCAGGAATAGTGTGACCAGCAGGAGTAGGGAAGTGATCGTGCCCCTGTACTCAGCACTGGTGAGGCCGCACCTCGAGTACTGTGTTCAGTTTTGGGCCCCTCACTACAAGAAGGCCATTGAGGTGCTGGAGCATGTCCAGAGAAGGGCAACGAAGCTGGTGAAGGGTCTAGAGAACAAGTCTTATGAGGAGCGGCTGAGGGAACCGGCATTGTTTAGTCTGGAGAAGAGGAGGCTGAGGGGAGACCTTATCGCTCTCTACAACTACCTGAAAGGAGGTTGTAGTGAAGCGGGTGTTGGACTCTTCTCCCAAGTAACTAGCGATAGGACAAGAGGAAACGGCCTCAAGTTGCATCAGGGGAGGTTTAGATTGAATATCGGGAAAAATTTCTTTACCGAAAGAGTGGTTAAGGATTGGAACAGGCTGCCCAGCGAGGTGGTGGAGTCACCATCCCTGAAGGTGTTAAAAAAACATGTAGACATGGCACTCCAGGGCCTTGTTTAGGAGTCGTGGTGGTGTTAGTTGATGGTTGGACTTGATGATCTTAGAGGTCTTTTCCAACCTTTATGATTCTATGATTCTAAACTCTACACCATTCCCTCAGTCCCTCCTTCCTTATTCACTAAACTTCCATTCCTGGACACTCTATAGAACAGATTTCCAACAGTTCATCATGCTGAGTGTACTTATCCTCAAACTGGAAGTTGTGTGCAGACTCTCCTGCCCCCTTCCTCAGAGTGGACAGCCCTAGGAATCTGCATACACGTGTCGAATCTGATCTTCCCACTCACCTCCTGGAGGGACCAAAGCCTGGAGCGCTGGTGATGGGTCTCCACACGGCAGTGGACCGGCGGAACCATTAGGCAGGCAGAAATAGAGGTCACAAGAAGATCAGGGACAAAAGGGACCAGAGAGCAGGCTGCTCTCTGCAGGTGACCAGTCACCAGCGGTGTTCTTCAGGGCTCAATTCTAGGGCCAGTTCTGTTCAATATTTTTATCAACGATCTAGATGCAGGAGTTGAATGTACCATTAGCAAGTTTGCTGATGATACCAAACTGCGAGGTGCTGCTGACTCTCTCAAGGGACACAAGGCCTTGCAGAGGGATTGGGCATCATCAAGAGCATGAAATTTCACAACCACAAATGCCGTATTCCGCACCTGGGATGGAGTAATGCCAGGCACAAGTATAAATTGGGAAAGGAGTGGCTGGAGAGCAGCCCTGCAGAAAGGGATCTGGGGGTGCTGGTCAGCAGCAGGCTCAATAGGAGTCAGCAGTGTGCCCTGGCACCGAGAGGGCAACCTGCATCCTGGGGGGTGCATCAAACACAGCATAACCAGCTGGTCAAAAGAGGTGATTATCCTGCTGTATTTAGTGTTGATGCAGCCTCACCTTGAGCACTGTGTGCAGTTCTGGGCCCCACCATTCAAGAAGGATGTGAAGGTACTTGAATGTGCCCAGAGAAGGGCAACAAAGCTGGTGACAGGGCTGGAACGCATGTCCTATGAGGAGCGGCTAAGGACTCTGGGTTTGTCTAGTTTGGAGAAAAGGAGGCTGAGGGGCGACCTCATCGCTCTCTGCAGCTTCCTGAGGAGGGGACGTGGAGAGGGAAGAGCTGATCTCTTCTCCCTGGGATCCAGGGACGATGCCTGGGAACGGCTCAAAGCTGCGTCAGGGGAGGTTCAGACTTGACATTAGCAAGCGTTTCTTTACCGAGAGCGTGGTCGAACGCTGGAACAGGCTTCCTAGAGAGGTGGTTGATGCCCCAAGCCTGTCAGCGTTTAAGAGGCACTTGGACAATGCCCTTAATAATATGCTTTAACTTTTGGTCAGCCCTGAAGCGGTCAGGCAGTTGGACTACATGATTGTTGTAGGTCCCTTCCAACTGAAATATTCTATTCTCTTCTGACCTGTCTACCATAACTGCAAAGTAATAATGCTGCCTGGCCTCTTCTATTAAATGTTTTTAAAATACACAAATGCAAACAGAACACCTGTGCAAGTAGGTGTGCCTATATGCTGAAATTTCTAATGCTGCAGTTTGCCAGCAGTGAGAGCCCAAACCAGCAGAAATCTTTGTCTAAGTGCTGGAACTGCAAAGATCCAGAGGATGTGACTTACCACTTTGAGATATTTGATTGGGATGTTTCATCCTGAGTAAGCTAAAACTGTATTGCCTGGATAATCTTCACTATGGGATCTCTCTTCCCTAGAGGGTTTTGTTTGGTGGTTTTTTTTTTTTTTAATTCTAGTACTCAGAGATATCCTGATTAGAGGTGATGTTTCTCCTCATCTACCCTGCTTAGCGAATCTCAAAACAAGCTGAAATGCAAGCCTGAAACTCGTCATTGCTCTACAGTTTCTCCTTCCATACTTTATATCTTGATCTTTGCGTCTCCTACATCTGTCTCTTAGCCAATAGTAAGAGTCTGATGTACCCAGATAACTTCTTATGTTGGGCCTGTGATTCTTTTGGCCACATCGCATTGAAGAAACCCAAAATTACAGGTTGCAATTTCTTTTTCTTACCTTCCTTTCTATCTTTTATGAGCTTACTCTTGTCTTAAAATGTATTAAAGTTCCTGAACTAAGTGAAAATGAGAAGGTTTCTAATGCCCTGGACAAATTCACAAACAGCCTCTGAACAGGAATATAGGAGGGAAGGTGGGAAAGAGAAGACTAGCTAAAATGGGGGGTGGGGGTGTGTGTGTGTGTGTGCGCGTGTGTCAAAACCCAACAATTTACAAAAGAAATTCTATGATAATCTTTGCAAACAACAGAGTCACAGCTCCCAAACCCAGGAGTCCAATTCCAGCTGTGTTTTCTTATGGAACAGGACAGGATTTCAGTAGAAGCCCTTTTTTCCACTTAACATCGTTCCTCACCACCTTTTAAAACAACTCTCAAGCAGGAGGAAATTACATCAAAAACTATAGCGGTAATTTTCCCTCCTGTTACAAGCCCTGTGCAAAATCAGAGCACCATACTGAGTAATAAAAGCTCTGCTGTCAGATACTATGTAAGGATGCCATGGGCAACCCCATGTTGCTGCGTATCAGCCTAGGCAGCTTACAAAGAAACATCATCTTTTGTAGTAGCTTTTTAAAATTTTATTGAAGTGTTTACCAACTACAGGAAACCCTGACACCACAGCACTTCCACCAGTCCACATAGTAACAGTGGAGCATCCACAAAACTCCTTAACATTCACTTACTTCAAGCTATTACCAGGCCTTATGAATAACCACCCATGGGCTTTTGGAAGTGCTGGATTTCTGGTGTGTGTGCGCTCTCATTCCTCCCACAGAGAAAGGATTCACTTAACAGGCCAAATTTCCTTGCACAGCTTCCAACATACCTTCCTCTTCTTTCATTTTCTTCAGGTCATCCTCTCCTACCAAGGAGACACGTTTGGGAGGCTTATCCATCTGCTGTTGCTTCACCTCAATTTCGAAATACTTCTGCCTCTCACGGAAGGATCTCTGCTCAGGGCTGTGCAGTCCGCTGGGGCTGTGCATGGCCACCTGCGAGAGCGACACTGGCACTGCCCACAGAGTGACCGAGACAAACCTCCCTCCCAACACTGCCCCCAACGTGTGCCCCGCACCTGCCCACCCCAGCCATGTGCTCCACACCCTCTTCCTCCTCCCCAGCCCTCCCCTGTGTGCCCACACTGTGATCCTGTCTCCACATCCACAGCCCTGAAAGCCTGAATCCTCTGCGAGTCCCCATCCTACTTCCAGCTCCAGCCACCAGAACTCACCTCCGGGGCAGTTTTGGGATTCTCTGTGCTGGTCTGACCAGGCAACTCCTAAGAATACAGAGAAATGGACACGTTCTAAAAAGGTTTTCTACCACCACTCCTGCCCTCCAGCCAAGTATCACCAATACCACATAAACAGCAGCAGTCCCGGACATTAGCTGACGGACTGGTTCACAAAACAGTCCCAGAATTAACACAAGACAATGCCACTTTAGGCTTAGCAATTGTGAATAATAAGGATTTACGTTAAATTGAGGGCTAAACAGAAACAGATGATGACAACTTTTAAAAGGGCAGAAACTGAAAAGGGAAATAGGTGAAGAACAGGAGCAGAGAGCTTAGCTTAAGATGGAGGAGGCTTAGACTTTCTTTAAATCAAAGGTGCAACTATCAAAAATTTACTTCTTAGGAGTGGAAACACTGTCAGGAAAGAAAGAAATCCGTATTTACCGGAATAAATAACAAGAATATTGGATGAGTACAACTACAGGGGGCAGAAAAAGAAACTGATCCACAAAATCCATCTGTGAACCAGAAATCAGTAAGGGTAAAATGAGAACTGCCAAAAAGTTATTAAAAATATGGAAGTTTTTTAATTATACAAATGAAGAGGAACCACAAGAAGAGAGCAAGTAGACTACCTTCAACTTCAACTGTATTCAAATGCACTACAAAAACTAACAGAAAGTTTTAATTTTGTAGAAGTAAGGAGCACAATAACAGAGAAGGTAAGGAGGCAAGGAGAAAAGAGAAAGAAAAGAGAAAAGAGAAAAAAGAAAGAAAAAAGAAAAAAAAAGAAAAAAAAAAGAAAAAAAAAAGAAAAAAGCTTCTAAGAAGCAAATATCTGGAAATAGAAATTATTCCTGCTAACACAGAAGAAAACCTAAGAGGTCAATACACTCACCTGCAGGGACAAGATAATCACTGTTCCACAATTCTGAATGAAATTACTTGTGGAACTGCAACTCTGACAAGCATGGATTTTTAATTGACTTGTTTAATTGGGTGGCAGTTCATGTCTAAAAAATAGCTAATATATTCTTAAAAATCAAGAAACAGGAAAAAATAATTTGAGCAGTGGAGCTATCAGTCTGTTCCATTTCAACATAACAAATATTCACGGATGAATCTAGTTAAACCAAAAATAAATAGAAAAGATTAAAATCGAACAGGTGCAATGAAGGTTAAACTAATATCCTCCTTTGATAATATAAATAATTTTTGAAACAAAGGAACTGCATAGATTTGTCTGAGACTTCAAAGATCAGTTTTGTGACCAACCTTGCTTAACATTTTCATTGCCAAGTTTGACTGAGAAACCAGAAAGGTGTGAATAAAATTTGTGAATGGCAAACACCAGAATACAGATTCACAGAAATGCAGAGTTGTCCGAGACCCCTGCAAATTATTTCATTCATCCCACTCCACCGAATGGGGACAAGCATTGTCAAAATTCAAAATAGTTTGGACTATCATCCTGGAATGACAGGTTGATTTGAGGAGGATGAAAAGAATTTAATAGTGCAAAATATAAGGTGATCTGCTTCAGGACCAGTAATTGTTTCTTAAACCACGATACATCAGCTAGAGACTATGAAGCTGGAGAAATCATGTGTGTACAAGATACAATCTGACTCATGAACTTAGGTCATCTGGTGGGTCACAGATGCCAACAGAGACAAGTTCCAATTTCTTTTCATCCTGGACTTAGCTAACAACTTCCCTGAGCTTCTACTGACAGTCATCTAACTCCGAGTAAATCAGTCTATAAAGCTAAAATGGCCAAAAATCAACCCTACAATCAGTAAAGAAAGACTTGTGACCCATATTAATTTACCAAACCAGATCAATATGAGGCCAGAAGAGAACCAACGCAGGACAAGGTAGACAGTGGGAGGACAGGATTAGCTTAGATATAACACAAAGTTGCTGTTGCAAGTCACTGCAGAATAGCCATAGCTCCCAGTATAGCATGATTATGAAAAAGGTCAGTGTGATCTATTGACATGTAAGGAAAGGTATTGTCAATTAAGATTCAGAAAGAAAGAAAAAAGGAAAGAAAGAAACAAACAAACAATACCACAGTAGAAAGAAATCTGTGAAACAGGATATCTCTTTTGCATCAAAGATGTGCCAGCAAGAATTCAGACAGGAACAGACGAAAGGGAAAGCAGTAAGATGATTAAGAGAACAGAGGGTCTTTCCAAACATGAGGTGTCAAAGGGACAGCATTTTGCTTCTTTATTTTAGTAAATGATTGTCTATAAACAGACAGCTCCAGAGATCTCGCATAACTGGAGTGCTCCCATGCATGGATACAAACTCTTCAAGAAGGACAGGCAGGGAAGACAGCATGGGTGATGCCTCAACAGCACGCTGAACACAGGTCAGGACTATGCCTTTGCAGAGTAACGGCTGGCCACATACTGGGCTGCTAGAGTGCAGCCAGCAGGTCCAGAGAAGCAATCTTGCCTCTCTATTCAGCACTTACAAGAGCAGCATGCCCAGTTTGGGGCTCCCCAGTACAAGAATGCCACTAACAAACTGCAGCACGTCAAGTGGAAGACCATCAAAATGATTTAGGGGGCTGCAGGACATGACATTTGAAAACAGGCTCAGAAGGCTGTGCTTGTTCAGCCTGGAAAAAAGGAGGCTCAGGAAAGGGGGATCTAATTCCTGTATTCAACTTCCTAGAGAGGGGGTTACAGAGCACAGGGTCAGACTTCTCAGAGGTGCACAGCAAAAGGATGAGAGGCAACAGACACAAGTTGCAGTAAAAGAAATTCTGATAGAACATATAGAAAAAACTTCTTCACAGCAGAGATGGTCATATACTGGAAGAGATTGCCCACAGTGACCTCAGAATCCCCACTTTTGGAAATTCAGAACTTATGTGGACTGGGCCTGAGCAATCTCATACAACTTCAAAGGTTGCCCTGCTTTGCATGGAGGATCAAGGCAGGTGGCCTCCAGAGGCCTCATCTGGCCTGAATGGTTCCATGATTCAAATATATGGAGGGGAGAAGGAATAGTTCCAATTAAGTTAAAGATCAAAATCTAATAAAAAATTCCTCAGAACAGGTTTAGCCTGGCCCTGGACTCTGGAAGTTCAGAGAGTTTCTTTATATCAGAACAGCATGGTTATACAACAGCAGCGTAATGTCTGGGGAGAATAACAGTGACATGAAATTCAATGAGCTTTCAGGACTTGATGTATTTATGGACAGGACTCTGCAGGGTGACCGTCCACAACATGAATAGGCTCCAACTTCCAAAGGGGACCTCAACATGTCCCTCCTTCACGACAGCTTTCTTTGGAGGAAACAAATCACTACCTCCTTCCTGTTCTCACACTTCCCTTGCTCACCTGCAATGCTCAATCTTCTGTTTGTACCACTGTTTGTGTAACATCCCCCCCAGCCAGCACTAGTTACCTGTGTCTCGAGCAGAGGGTGTGACAAGGGCACTGCTGCAAAGGTCTTGTATGCTTGCTTGACATTGATGGGGATCTCGTCAGGAGAGGGTGGTGAAGGTGGCTTTTGCTACAGGGGCAAAGACAGAAAGTAAAGAAAACCACAGATGTTATAAAAAACTGAACATGGGGGAAAACACAGCACAACCCTCAGCCTGCAAAGCCTGAAGAGTGGAATACATAAAGGACAGCTCCTGCAGCCTCGGGCAGAAACATGAGCAGCGTATTGTATACATGCTGTATACAGCAGCACATGTATCACAGCCCCATTTTATTTCTTGGATGGTGGAGGAGGAATATTTTTGGTGGTACAGATCCTCACTAACTTGACCAGAATTTTGTGACTGATCTCTTGGCCAAGGGGCCATACTGCTGTCACAGTCCTTAAGGATTTCCAGCCGATTCAACTAGCATGTGCCTACTTGAATCAGTGGGCTTCTGGGGCTGGAATAGGATAGCTATACAGCTGACTCTGACCCCTACTTAGGACTGAACAAGCCACATTTACTTTATTAGAAAATTAAAGATAAGCCCTGGCCTTATCTGGCATTTCTGACTAAAGGGGCCTTTTTCATGGGAAGGGATCTATTAGTCTCATTTGTTTTTTGCAGTGGCTATTGTACTTCTGTTTATAAAATGACCAGTGTGCACTTCTACATACTGCAAGGCTAATGGTCACAGTCTCCTAAACCAAAGTGGCAACCCATTCAGGATCTATAATCTGGAGAAGACCTGCCTTTGATCTCAAATTTTCTCTTCACAGAATTCCACTTACTCAGAAACATCTGATAAGGTCCAAGAGGACCCTCCTACTGCTTGTCACTTGTGTTTGCTGGTCTTTTCCTCACCTCTCTTCCCCGTGACCCCTCCTAGCACATTCAGAGAGGAAGAAGAATTGGGATGACCTGCTCAAAGCATCACAGAAATGAATGGGAATAGGGGGGAAATGACACCACCACCTTCCTTTCTACTAGAAAGCAAATCCCCTTTAGTTGCTTCGTTCCTTCAATCCCTCTAGCTGCATTAACTCAGTTTCAGGTGTTTGTGGTTTTATTTTATCCTGGATTGAGGCTAAATTATGTTGTTTGATGATGTTCCCTTCTGCATAGGCTAAAGAACAGCATATCAAGACCAGATATGTGAATCTTGGCCAATTACATGGATTATATATAGCTGTTTGTCTGCAAATCAGGTCTCTAATTTGGTATCATGTCATACAAGCTTCAATAAAAAGAGAAGGGCTATACTGCAGGTATACAAGTCTTCTGTCATGACAAAGACCAAAATACCTGAATCTTTCTCTCCCATCAACATAGTGGCAGGGAATATGAATCTTTCAAAACCAATCATTTTGCAAATCATAAAATTTATTATCAGCAAGATGGTATTGGCTCTTGCTCCAAGATGCAAGACATTGATAGACAGAGGTTCTGAAAGATTTATGCCTCAACAGAATGCAACACCTCATAAATAAGGATCTAAAACTGTAACTGCTCTGCGGATTTCAGCTGCAATACAGTTTCAACAATGCTAACTTCTTGAATGGGTAAGTGAAGACACCAGGCAAGCTGGTGAGTCTCATCTACGTTAGAAAAATGAATGGGATGCACTGACTGGGACTCTACTTGTGAAGAGTATGGGTTCTTACTCAGGGCACCCAGACTGATGCATAAACAAAACCAGCCTTAGCTAAGGCATGTGATCTTTAAACTACAAAATCACCACTGGGAGGGTGTATTCAGCCTACCCACCAGAAAAAGTGGCACTATAGCCACCTAGGGCAGATAGACATAGCTTAGCAAGAAGGAACTGCAGGCCACTTACAGAGTTCTGGATACTGAAGCACAGCTCAGGTTGCTGGAAGGGATTGGGGCTGTCCCCGTCCTCCGAATTAAGTGAGGCAGCATTTTGTCGCACACGGGAAAGAGGCTGAATGACGCCTGGCTTGGTCTGCTTGTGTCAATACCACACAACAGGGGGAAAGGCAGAGGAAGAGGTGAGGGAGAGAGAGAGAAATGAGCAGTTAGGGCAACAAGATGGCTCTGCCATGCAAGTGAATAAGACAAATCCATGCACCTGCGCTCAATTCCTCAGCTGTGCTGCTGACTCCAGCTACCAGACTGGGAGAGCAAGTTACTGGAGCAAACACCAAACAATGCCTCTGGTGCAGGTACTTTGGACAGGCAAAGAGATTCAGACAAGTCAGGGTCACGACAGGACCAACAGGTTACACAGAAGGCCAGGACACAAGAGAGAATCTGCCATATAAGTAACAGCTGCAAGGGTCAGAGGGGTATGAGTATGTCAAAGCTCGGAGAATGTAAGCATCGTGAATGGAAGATGCAGTAGGAAAACATCAGCCAGGAATGCACGTTGGCAAAAGCTGGGGGTGAAAATGAACTGAGATGCAGCTAGGGCTCCAATTAGAAATGCAGAAATAAGAGCAGAGACAAGAGTCTGAGATTCGACCCAGATGTCATTGCTGTTGGATGGTATGTGGAAGTGAACAAAACATCTAACACTAAAGAGAGTAGAAGCAGGAACTGAGTAATCCAGCAAAAACTACATGAGTGAAAGCTGCAAAGGTAAACAGGAATAAAAGCTGCAAAAACACTTGCATCAAGTTTTCAAATTGACAATATTTAAGACTTAGTGCATTTGTTCAAACTTGAGGTATCGTGGAGGACTGAAGAAAACAGAGTAAGAGTCAACAGTGAGACTTGTGGGGCTGGAAGTGAGCACACACAGAAGGAAGAGGCAAGCTCTATGTGCTAGAGAATGCATAGGGACACTACAATAAGGTCTCATGGCGGATGTACTTACTGATTTACTGTCATCCTGCGATGTAATGAAGTTAATGGAAGCCTGAAAACAGAAATACAGGTGTAAATTTGGAGTCCATACAGGAAGCCTTTAGTTTACCCTGCTCCATACAAAAAGAACTACAAAACTCCCAACCCTAAGCTCTCCCCTGCCCTGTACAGGGAAAAGCCCTCAAGTCCCATACTAAGCCCCTCCATACCTTCTTATTTATGTGGGGAGCAGTCCAGAGCCCACCCGCAAGAGCTTCTCCCAGTTCCTCTGCTATGTGAGAAGGCACGCACAAGTCTCTCTGCACATCTCTGGGCACTGACCCCCACCCTCCCCCTCTCCACTCCAGTTCAGCCGGTCCTGGCCCTTGTTTACATCCCCTGCCCTCTGCACTTGCTACTGAGCTTGAGCAAAGCCACCAGCACCACAGCTTCTCTGCCAGGAAGCGCTCACAGATGCCATCTCAGCAGTGGCTAGCAGGGAACAGCCTCTCGTGCCTCGGCCTGCCGCCCCAGGCACTGCTCTCCGCAGCAAGCCCTCGGCACGCACCAAGCCCAAGAGCCGGGGAACATGGAGCTGGAGGAAAGGGCGAAGAGCAGCAGTGCCGGGTGAGAGCAGCACGGAGCAGCAGCGCACACTGCACACCAACAGGCACTTACAAAGCGGGTCTCCCTGCCTGACAGGTGAGCAGGCCGAGGGGCTGCAGGCGTCTGGAGAGGGGCAACACCAGGGAGGACCGTCAGGGGAGAGAATGGGAGAGAAAACGAAGAGACTGGGTTTTCCACGTGAGAGGCTGAGACAAGCACCTTTCCCAGCACAGAGACTTCAGTTACCCAGAGCTGTCAGTGTCCCCATGCAGCTCCTTGCTGCCTGCCACAGAGAAAGCCCCTCTGCCTTCCTTGGCATGCACACACAGACCCACCACAAACACCTTCTTCCTCCCCCTGCCTGCTTCCTTCCCCACCAGAAGCTTGCAGAACTCAAGGCCAGGCAAGACCATCATGACGCAAGCCTCACGACAAAGGATTCAACCTCCCTCAGTAATTCTCTGAGAGTTCTGAAGTAAGCCTATAAATTTTGGCTGGACTACAAGATGTCAAAACCAAAGAAATTACATTGAAAATAGATGGTGGCAGAGAATTAGAGATGCAATTCCTTGGAATTTCTACTCCGGAGCAACAACCTGAAGGTCAAGTATCCTGAATCCCCAGAAAATGTACAAGACTAGTGATTGCCTTGTGTCCTTCAGTATCACCTGTTGGACCTGTTCCATTTTGTATAACATTCATTGTCCAGAGAGAACTAAATCTACCAGACACAGCCTTACCTGACATGCAGGAGACTGCTGTGGAAGGCTCTGATCCAAAAAGTATTAAATCATGTAAATGTGACAGAAAGCTCACGTACAGAATGCAGAGTTGAGAATGCCACTAGCAAGACTAACAGCTCAGCACTGCGACACCAAAGCATCTTCAAGAACAACTGCCAGAGTCACTAATTTGTAACAGCCATAGACCAAGTAAGGAAAAAAGGCTATGAAAATGGCACACAGACTAGATCTCAGAAATGAAAGCAGTGAGCAAACCTGCTGAAGACCTTAAAAGGCTAAAATAAAGGATAAAGTAATGAAAAACAAGAAAAAAGCTGTATAGATTATTCAATATGTTGCTCAAGCTACAGAGAATTCATAATACAAAAAAAACCCTGAAGGAACAGAATAGACTACAAATTTAAAAAAAAAAAAAATCACAATGAGAGTAGTCAAATATTGGAGCTGGCATCTAGAAAGATGTAGACTTTCCATCTCTAGAGGTGTTCAAAATTTAACTGGACATGGCCTTGAGTAACCTGATCTAACTGGACCTGCTCTGAGTGTGGTCTTGGACCAGACTTTCCATCCTAAATCATTCTATGAGCAGCTACATGGCCACCCTTTGGGATTTGTGCTTCTTTTTCACCTGAGAGCTGAGGATCTCTAAAGATAGAGCAAATTAATATCTTTCTATTTCAGAGTGAGGAGTATCATTTAGTATCTATTTAGCCTGGAGAAGAAAAGACTGAGGGGGGATCTTATCAATGCTTATAAATATCTGAAGGGTGGGTGTCAAGAGGATGGGGCCAGACTCTTCTCAGTGGTGCCCAACGACAGGACAAGGGGCAATGGGCACAAATCGGAACACGGGAAGTTCCACCTGAACATGAGAAAAAAATTCTTTACTGTGAGGGTGACAGAGCACTGGAACAGGCTGCCCAGGGAGGTTGTAGAGCCTCTTTCTCTGGAAATATTCAAAACCCGCCTGGACACAGCGCTGTGCACCCTGCTCTAGGTGTACCTGCTCAAGCAGGGAGGCTGGATGAGATGATCTCCAGAGGTCCCTTCCAACCCCTACCATTCTGTGATTCTGTGATCGTCCCCACCCCATGCCTTCTAGATAGAAAGAACCCAATCTCAAAGAAAATTTGCACTTGTGGCAAAAGGAAAAAAAAGACAAACAGCCCGAAATAAACCTCCAATCAGCATCCAACTGGTGTCAGAAAAGCAAATAAGTAAACATATGCAGCTGGAACAGAAAGCGTTGAAATAGCATTACTATAATGAATAGTATCTTCTTCTAATCTTATTGTGTCCCTGGTGCTCACTCAATTTCAAAGGATCTAAGAACTGAGAAAGATGCAAGATAGGCCAAGGAAGCAATAGAAGATGGACTGAACTGTTGGTCACTACAACTCCACTGTCCTATTCGCTGCTCCCAGCCACATGGTCCTGATCCTTCTCCCGAGTCAGTATTAATTGTCACCTCAGACCAACATGATGCAATTTATCTCACTAAGCTGAACTAACCTAGCAAAAAACCAGACAGCTTTTGTCCAGCTTAGAGAACTGAAATGACTCAGCTAAAGATCAAGGAAGTGCCAGAGCTAGTGCGACCAAATAGTTGGAGAGCAGTTGCACTCCAAAAGGAATGCAACAGACACAAAATGACTAAGGACAGAGTACAAAGTACAATTTTCAGTTCATTCCAGACCCCTAATATAAAAAACAATGTGAAGACTGTGAAGGGAAAATTAAAAAAAAAAAATCCATTTAAGAGTATTTAACTTCAAAAGCCTCAACTAACTTGTGAAACCTACTGCCACAGGATGAAAAATGAAATCAAAGACTTAGCAAGATTTAAAAGAAAAGATCAGAGTTGATATGAGAAATAAGAACAGCTAATGAGAATAGGTAATGCTTAAAAAAAAAATCAAAAGTTACAAGAAATAAAGAAACTTCCCATTTCAGAGTGAAAGCTGGCCTCTAACAAAAGAGTTTTAGAAAATCATTCCCTAAGGGTAGGCTAATATAATTGTCTGCTGCAGGATCCTTCCATTTCCTTCTGAACGGCTGATGTGGGTTGCCAGCAGCATCACAAACAGAACTAGGAATCTCTCTGGGAGACTGAGTAGCACTGGTTTACAGACCTGAGATGATTCTCCAAATCCTGAATTCTGCATTTCTTCTGACATACCAATTGCCAGAATTAAATTGTCTCTGTATAAGGCACTGGTGAGGCCATTCTCAAAAAAGACAGACAACTACCATTCTGTAGTCACTCTAGGTACTCCCCTGCTCATTACCCCGCGAATTAAGTTAGCCCTCAGAGCAGTAATTTTCCACTGAGTTTATGACTAGCTAATTATACTCCTTGGTCTCTGAGACATTTTGAAAGAGCCAAGTTCTTCCCTTAGTTCTCTAGTTGCCTCCTGTGATGAATACCCCTCCACCTCAAAGGTATCACTCTCGAGGATGAAAATCATACTCAAGCTCCCTCTGCCCTTCTGCCATCTTGCCCTGGAAGCATGCCTCCCTGCCTCTCCCCATATTGCCTGTCCTGGGGGCAGTCTCACCTGCTGATTACTAGGAGAATAGGGGGTTTCACGCCTGGAATTTCCTGTCCCAGACTCGCCGGCAGGAGCCTGAAAGAGAGAAGACAAAGCTAGATAGTCACTGTACAGCAGCAACTTCCATGCCTCTCCCTTAGCAGTGAGACCAGGAGGCAAGGGAGACCACTGACATCCAGCCCAAGGCCAACTATGGGCCACCTCACTGCAAGAGAGCAGAGTTAACACTGGTCCCATGTCACACAGGGACCATGTATCAGCTGTCACACGGCAGAAACTTGCAAAAAGCGCTAGAAACAGCAAGGGAATGACATTAAACATTGGAAGTGAGATCATATCCAAACGCCCTGCAAGGCCAAGTGAATCAGGTTAAAGCCTTCTGCCTTGTAAGACATCTCCGGGAATCCTCTCCCCCTAACTCCTCTTTAGCCCTCAATGGACTGAGCCACAGTCTCGGCAAACCTCCTGTTGTATAGACACTGAGCAAAAAAAGCCACTCCCAACTGAAAGGAGACAAGATTCATCCCCCGCCACATTCATTGCTGTTGGCCTACTGGTAAGACCTTTATGAGCAGCCCAGAGCGTAAGAAAGACAGGGCTCTCACCCCTTCCACAGGAACCTACAGAATCATAAAATGGTTTGGGCTGGAAGGGACCTTAAAGATTATCTAGTTCCAACGCCCCTGCCATGAGCAGGGACACCTTCCACTAGACCAGGTTGCTCAAAGCCCTATCCAACCTGGCCTTGAACACCTCCAGGGATGGGGCATCCACAACTTCTCTGGGCAACCTGGTCCAGTGTATCACCACCCTCATCATAAAAAATTTCTTCCTTGTATCTAATCTAAATCTACCCTCTTTCAGTTTAAAGCCAATACCCCCTGTCCTATGACTACATGCCCTTGTAAAAAGTCCCTCTCCAGCTGTCTCGCAGGCCCCCTTCAGGTACTGGAAGGCTGCTATAAGGTCTCCCCAGAGCCTTCTCTTCTCCAGGCTGAACAACCCCAACTCTCTCAGCCTTTCTTCATAGGAGAGGTGCTCCAGCCCTCTGATCATCTTTGTGGCCCTCCTCTAGACTCATTCCAACAGGTCCATGTCCTTCTTATGTTGGGAGCCCCAGAGCTGAACGCAGTACTCCAGGTGGTCTCACGAGAGCGGAGCAGAGCGGGAGAATCACCTCCCTCGACCTGCTGGTCACGCTTCTTTAGATGCAGCCCAGGATAAGGTTGACTTTCTGGGCTGCAAGCGCACATTGCCGGGTCATGTCGAGCTTCTCATCGACCAACACCCCCAAGTCCTTCTCTTCAGGGCTGCTCTCAATCCATTCTCCACCCAGCCTGTATTTGTGCCTGGGATTGCCCTGACCCATGTACAGGACCTTGCACTTGGCGGTGTTGAACTTCATAAGGTTCGCACAGGCCCACCTCTCAAGCCCGTCAAGGTCCCTCTGGATGGCATCCCTTCCCTCCAACATGTCGACCGCACCACACAGTTTGGTGTTGTAGGCAAATCTGCTGAGGGAGCTGTCAATCCCACTGTCCATGTCGCCGACAAAGATGTTAAACAGCGCCGGTCTTGATACTGACCCCTGAGGAATGCCACTCGTCACTGGTCTCCACTTGGACATCGAGTTGTTGATCGCAACTCTTTGAGTGCGACCATCCAGCCAATTCCTCATCCACCAAGTGGTCCATCCATCAAATCCATGTGTCTCCAATTTAGAGACAAGGATGTCGTGCGGGACAATGTCAAATGCTTTGCACAAGTCCAGGGAGATGACGTCAGTTGCTGTTCCTTTATCCACCAATGCTGTAACCCTGTTGTAGAAGGCCACCAAATTTGTCAGGCATGACTTGCCCTTAGTGAAGCCATGTTGGCTGTCACCAATCACCTCCTCATTTTCCAAGTGCCTCAGCACAGTTTCCAGGAGGATCTGCTCCATGATCTTGCTGGGGACAGAGGTGAGACTGACTGGCCTGTAGTTCCCTGGGTCTTCCTTTTTTCCCTTTTTAAAAATGGGGGTTATGTTTCCCCTTTTCCGGTCACTGGGAACTTCACTGGACTGCCATGACTTCTCAAATATGATGGATAGTGCCTTAGCAACTTCATCCACCAGTTCCCTCAGGACCCACAGATGCATCTCATCTGGTCCCATGGACTGGTGCATCTTCAGGTTCCTTAGATGCTCTCGAACCTGATCTTCTCCTACAGTGGGCAGTTCTTCATTCTCCCAGTCCCTGCCTTTGCCTTCTGCGACTTGGGTGGTGTGGCTTGAACACTTGCCCGCGAAGACAGAGGCAAAAAAATTGTTGAGTACNCCCAGGTAACGAGGTCTCCCATTTCCTTCCAGAGAGGGCCCACATTTTCCCTAGTCTTCCTTTTATCACCAACGTACCTATAGAAGCTTATCTTGTTGCCCTTGACATCCCTGGCCAGATTCAATTCTATCAGGGCTTTAGCCTTCCTAACCTGATCCCCGGCTGCTCGGACAATTTCTCTCTATTCCTCCCAGGCTACCTGTCCTTGCTTCCACCCTCTGTAGGCTTCCTTTTTGTGTTTGAGTTTGTCCAGAAGCATCTTTTTCATCCATGCAGGCCTCCTGGTGTTTTTGCCTGACTTCCTCTTTGTTGCGATGCATCGCTCCTGAGCTTGGAGGAGGTGATCCTTTAATATTAACCATCTTTCTTGGGCCCCTCTTCCCTCTGGGGCTTTATCCCATGGTACTCCACCAAGCAGATCTCTGAAGAGGTCAAAGTCTGCTCTCCTGAAGTCCAGGGTAGTGAGCTTACTGTGTGCCCTCCTCGGTGCCCTAAAGATCTCAAACTCCACCATTTCATGGTCACTGCAGCCAAGGCTGCCCTTGAGCTTCACATTCCCCACCAGCCCCTCCTTGTTGGTGAGAACAAGGTCCAGCATAGCAGCTCTCCTCCTTGGCTCCTCTATCACTCGGAGAAGGAAGTTATCAACAACGCATTCCAGGAACCGCCCAGATTGCTTATGCCCTGCTGTGTTGTCCCTCCAACAGATATTGGGGTGACTGAAGTCCCCCATGAGGACCAGGGCTTGTGAACATGAAGCTGCTCCTATTTGTCCACAGAGGGCCTCATCCGCTCGGTCTTCCTGGTCAGGTGGCTTGTAGCAGACCACCACTATAATGTCACCTGTCCCTGCCCTCCCTTTAATCCTGACCCATAAGCTCTTGGTCAGCTCCTCATCCATCCCCAGGCAGAGCTCCATGCACTCCAGCTGGTCACTGACATAGAGGGCAACACCCCCTAGTTGTCTCCCCTGCCTGTCCTTCCTAAAGAGCCTCTATCCTTCCATTCCAACACTGCAGTCACAGGAGCCATCCTACCACGTCTCCATGACGCCAATAAGATCATAGCCCTGCAGGTGTGTGCACATCTCTAACTCCTCGTTTATTGCCCATGCTATGTGCATTTGCATAGAGGCATTTAAGTTGGGCCCCTGATGAAGCTGACTTACTGGCTGGAATTTCTTTGTGCTGCTCTTCAGGTACTCTCCTGCTGACCTGTGATCCTTCTCCAGGCTCTGGGCATCTGGTGCTGGCACTGGCATCAAACTGGTAGGAGTAGGATAGATTGAGGTTCCCCTCCCCCAGCAACTTTAGTTTAGAGTCCTCTTCACCAGCCTAGCAAGCCTACGACCGAAGATACTCTTCCCCTTCTCTGAAAGATGGACCCCATCAGCCCCACACTCAGGCTAAGCCAGCCTACAGCCAGCCCCAACAGTTACAACAAGAGAGCAGAGTCCCAGTAATTACCTGCAGTCTGTCCACAGGATTAAGGAGTACAATTTAAAAAGTACTTTGGATGCCTAAAGATGGAAATGGGTCACTTGAGATTTAGAGAACTGTTTAAGGAAATCTAGAGTTCCACAGTCATTAATACCATACCCATGCACTAGTGAATCATGTTAATTTGATTCAAGTCAGCCTTGGGCGATGGTATTTCTACCAAGCCAGGAGATGTGATCTGAAGTTTATATTGGAGCACAGAAAACATCTGATCCTTCTTAGCACTGGAATGACAGAAAATGTGGCAGTACCAACTGAGCTACTTCCATGCCTCCGCTGCGAAGAGTGTTCTTGCTCACTCTGCTTCTGGCTACTGCTATCCAAGTCTTCCCATGTGCCAGCACAATGAAGCTTACCAATCCCCAAGGAAGGAGCTGTTCCACAATGCTGTTTTCAGGGACTTAGCTCCCTAACCCAGCTGACACATGACTGCTCCAGTCCTGGTGTGAGCACACAGGAGGAGAACGTGCAGACAGGGGGAACTGACCCCTTTTGACAGCAACATGAAATTAGATTAACTCCAGCTAACTGTGACACCCACCTCCAGACTGATGATAGCTGATCTGGCATAAAGTCTACCTTCAAAAAGGGTCAGTGCTTTGTGACTGCTGCTTTTTTGATCTTTTGAACTCAAAAGCTGGGTGTCTATAATGTCCAAACCACAGCCTTTAACTTTTTAATATACTAAGAGGTTGCAGAGATTCAACTACATGCCTTGCTCTATGCTTATCTGCCTACACATCTGTGAAAAACAAATTCTCACCAAGGAACTAGGCTAAAAACATCTAAGAGAACTACAGCTGGGTGTTGTTTTGTTTGTTTGTTTGTTTGTTTGGGGGGGGTGGGGGGGGGGGGGGCTGTTTGTTTGCCGTTGTTTTGCTTCTCTTACTTTTCAGACCTCCTGAAAGGCTGAGAAAGGAAGAAGGGGACAATGGTGTGGTGCTAATCTGGAACATAGTATCTTTGGGTCTAGTCCTTGCTCTGCCACAGGTTTCCCGTGTAACAGTGAGAAAGTTAAATACAAACAGATTTCCCAGAGCAGAAAGCAGAGTTCTGCCTTGAAATCTGAAAGTCTAGATATACTGAAACGTGTCACTTCAAGGAACAGCATGCTCCTGGGCTGCAGATTAACTGTGTCAGCTGCACTGCCTCTTAGTTTTCAGAAGTCTAAAAACGGTTCTGTTTGTTCAGGCCCAGATACATACATGTGACACCACCACCATTCTTCTACAAGCCCTGCCAACTCCCCACTCACAATCACAGCAGACAGGGAACACCGCTGCTCCTAGCCTGACTCTTGTCCACCCAGAGAGACATTGGGGAAGTTGCCTGACATCACTGCCTCCCCTCAAAGAGGGGCTCAGCAGCACGCACACTTGGCAATAACTGGGGTACATTAGTGGCTGGAAGACAATTAATTGACCATCAGCGACTGACAGCCTCTGCACGTAACACTGGAGAAGCACATGTGTTAGGTGGGACCAGCCCCTGCACAGGCCTCGTGCTGCCTGGCATCTGGGGTCCAGTGCATGCGCAGGGGTTTAGTAGAATGCAGGTGGCTTTAACTGCGTGATTGCATGCCACACACAGCATGCCGTGGGACTGCTTGCCTTGGAGTAAAGGTTGGTCTTCAGCACTCCCCCCCTGCCATAGCCCAGGGGCGGGCCCCCCAGGCAAGCCTTGCCTGCTGCTTTCCCCTTGCGGTTAGCCACCACAAAGGGGTTCTCACTGAAGAGGATCGGCTGAGAGTCGATCATACACTCTTGCTCTGGCATCTTTGGCATCTGGTCCTGGGACAAGGGGCAACCCGTGGGATCCTGCTTGTCTAGCTGGGGCTTTTCTGCCCCGCTCGTGCACTTGTCAGGTGACGCAGGGTCCTGAGGAAGGCGCGCCACGCTTCTGATGATCGGGCCTGCAGCTGTTTCTGGGTATGAATCCCGGCTGTCCTGTGCCACTGGCAGAGGCAGCATAGCGCAGTCGCCCTTCGTTCTGGAGCTGGCCTTATTATACTGAACAAGCTGAGAGGAAAACAAAAGGATCAGAAAGAAATAAGGAGAACAGAGTAAAGGAGAGGAGGGAGAAAATACAGAGCAGCTGCTGATGCTGAAGGACAGGGGAGAGAAGAATTCCAGTACTAATGCCCACATGACCATCCCTTGCCTCTCTTCTACTCTACCACCAATCCTGTGATCCCAAATGCTACTTCCAAGAGAGGACCTTGCTGTCAGCATGCAATACATACACCAAGTAGCTGACAGGCACAAGCACACTCCCTCCACTTTTCCAGCTCTCATACACATTCCAGTCTGCACTTCAGCAGCTCACCAGTAACACCGCTGCTCTCTAGCAAAATTGATTGCCAAAACCTGCACAAGCACACATCCTCTCCCATCTCACTGCAGCACATCCTTAATTCAACTCCACCATCACATGGCCAAACACCAACTGTCTCACCCCAGCATACTTTCAAATAGTTCCAGCACCGTCACGCAGAGTAACACCTCTCACCTCACTCCAATGCATTTCCATACAGTTACACAGTTATCGCCATATCATCTACCCCATGAATTTCCATCACACCTGCATTGGCAAACATGCTTTTATGGCCCCACCTCATCAAAATACACACCAACAAGTAACAGAGAGCTAAATAACAGGTAACAGAGCACAGATCCCTTTGAGTGCTCTTACTGAAGGCAGGACTGAAACAGAGCTCCAGTTCTGCCTAGGCTCAACTGTACCCATCCAAGATGAAGCACTGACCTTTCCCCTTTTAATACTATAAAAGAGAGTTTGTTACCCCAGCCAAAGCCTTCTTCAGGGAAGCAGAAATAATCAGAGAGCAATGATCAAATCTCCTTCTATTCAAGTGCCTGCCAGGGAGCAGAAAGACCTCTTCTGCTCAGAGCACATTCTCCAACTCCTGTGTCACGGCAGCATCCTCAAAAATAGCTCTCAAGGGCTGGGTGGGCTGGTGACTACAATGGCAGCTGAGAGGCTCAGGAATTTCTGAGGCCCTCCCCTAAGCCCTCAACCCCAACCCAACCTAAAGCAGTGACTGGCAGAGCCCTGTCTCGTATCATATTTCTTCAGACAGTGAAGTCTGTGCTACCCTTAGAAATTTTGCTATTGTAGCTATGTGACTTTCCAGTGTAAAAAAAAACCTACCAAAAAAACCCAAACAAAACCCCCCCAAATTCCCACCTTCTCTTCCCAGAGTGCCATAAACTACCCTAGCAAGAGTTCTAGGGCACATAAAGTTATGCCAGGCAAAAAGAGCTTTCAGGAACATTGTTTGTTGGGGATGCTGTAATGAAAACACTGCCAGCCATCCACCACCACGAAGTGGGTTTGTTGGTCCTACAGCCAGGCCCCTCCGACACCACTGCCGCTTTCCCTTGCCAAGCAGAAGAGCACAAACACTGACCAACCTGGGTTCCAGATGAATCCCACCACCAACACCTACTTTGCTTCGCACAAAGGGAAAAAGTAAACAACACTTCTAGGGCACTGTGGCATTTCACCAAGACTGCATGAAGTCTGATAGTCCATGGGGAGCCTCAATCCCTATTTTGTTTATGGACATGACTGGAACTGAGCTTCATCTAGCCCTTGCTTTAATCTCCAGCACTTCTGCTGCAGCAGCGTATTCCAGTGCAGGATGCCTCGTTCCCTCTACTTCACAGTGGGCTATTTTTATCAGAGAAGCAACAATCTCTATTTCGGGTAAGCAAAGATTTTGGAAATGTGGCGTGCTCTTCCCAGCCTTGCCTCTGCCACCCCCCAGTCTAGCAGGCAGGACAATAATGTTTTACCCTGCATCCTCCAAGGCAAATACAGAAGAAATGCATTTGCAGTTCTGATCCATCACTTTGCCCCAGACACTGAAACAAATCTAATTATAAATCTAATGAACAAGTACAGAGAAAGAAATCAATGGCTAAAAATTGAAGAGAAATAGATTCAGACTAGAAAGTACAGACTGTTAATTAACTAACCATGGTGACATGCTACTGAGAGATATAAAGTCGTCTCCATTTCTAATAGTCCAGAAAGCAAAACTAGATTTTAAATGTTTTGCTGTGGCTAGATGCAGTCATTCATGGGTATGGTTTTCAAGCCTGTACTATGCAGAAGACAGAGACTATAATAGCTCTTTTATTACTGTGATGGCAGTATCCAGACATTGTAGTGCACTGGGTACTCTGCAGATATCAAGTTATATCAAGACGGAGGGCATCACTGAGACGAGCATTCTCATGTAGCTTTCAACTGGAATTTTTCAGTTGGGGTTTTAAAAGTATACAAAGCAGGCTTGCACCTCAGTAAGCCTTTGTTAAATCTTGCTCACAAAAGGACCAATACACAGCAATATAGATTAATCCAAGATAGACAACCATCTGCCCCCTTCTTTAGTGGCAATTCTGGGGGAATCCTCATGACAAATTCCACTGGCAATCTACAGCAGTCATGACAGAGGTCTGCACCTCCTCCTTTTCAACAGTGTGAAGAACAGCAGGCCCTGCAACTCCCTTGCGGGGAGCTATACAGCAACAAAAGATACGTAGGCACTGTTCAGAGGAGAATGTACATGGTGAGAAAGTTGGCCTAGAGACAGGAAGAAAAGAGAAAACTACTACGGGAACTGGGCAATAGCATTAGTCATCTTAATCCAGTCAGGCTGCCTGGAGATAGACAACCTGTTAATTGAACTGCATGCTTTTCTGCTGGCCATGTCTGAGTCTTCCAGGCAGTCACCAAATAGGCTAGGTGCAGCTCCTGAAGGAACGCCAGAACCTTGCTGTCCTTGAAGCCCGTATCTCCCTGTACTCGTGATCTAGGCAGACATATTTTTTCAAACAGAGCAAAGACACGGCTGGGCAAATGACAGCTGGAAAAAGATAAACACGGGCACCAATTGGCCCTTCCCCTGAAATGGGACATTTATAGATGCCGCCCATACACCCCGGCATTCCAGTGTGTTCAGCCCCACATTCCAGTGCCAGGCATTCCTGGGCTGACATGGACTGCTAAGGCACAAGTTCCCAAATGCTGCTCTGCTCTGGACAACACTAGGGCTGTCCAGCAGAGAGGCAGCTGCTTGCATGGGGCTGGCTCTCCCCTTGTTTCCAGCTACTAAGTTACACTAAGAGATGCTAAAAATACGTTAAACCTTTTCCTGATAATACTTTTCTGTGTGAACAGCCAGGAGAGAAAACCCAAAAGCTGGGGAGTATGGGGAAGAACAAAATGAGACAAAGCTGGAGACAAAGCAGGGCTCTAATCAGTGTGAAAGCAGAAAAGCAAGAGGGCCTGAAGTCAACGAGAGGATAGATGAATATGAGAGGAGACCTGTCTGGATGGAATGAGATAGAGGCAGTAGAGGTAAAAGAGATGATCCTGAAACAACGGAATGGGAATGCAGAATCTGATGATGACAGCAAAGGGTGGTCTTGCTGCAACGGGAGGAAAGGAATGGAGGTGAAGACTGAGGATGTACATGGAGCAGCAGGCAGAAAGCCAGTGGAATAGGTGCAGGGAAGATAAAACATGACCAAAGGAAACAAAGATGGAGAGGCGAAGTGAGATTTTAAACAACACAGGAGAGACAGATGACTTTGTAATCTGTGAAATTTGTGAAATCTGGATTTTCTCTCAGCTGAGCTGCCACTACGTATCAGGGACTGAAACGCAGGTCACGGGGGCAGGAGTATCCAATGGCGTTTCAGGGCTAAGTCATGATATGCAATCACTGCCACTTTTCCTTCTGCAGTCCTAGATGGATCTTGACTTTCTTTTAATACTTTTGGTATCAGCACCCTGCATCCCTCCTCCTTTCGAAACACCATCCCACAATGAATTTACAACTAAGCTGTGTGCACAACATTGTCGTCATCTGTGTCAGGAATAATCTTCCCCTCCCTCCTCTGCAGCTTTCAGTAGTTGCTTCCTTCCATGATAAATCCCCTGCACCCTCCCATTCACACGTATCCTTCTCTCCTGATGGGCTGTTCTTTCTGCCTTGTTCGAGACGCTTCCTTTTGCGTCCCGGCAATTACGCAGGCCATTTCCCTTTCCAAAATGGAAGGTGGCCTGGCTCTCTGCTCTTCTCATTTTCTTATTCTAATCTTTCTTTTGTGGCTACCTCCTGTTTCAGACAGTGTCAAAGTCTACCACAGTTCTGCTTCCCAGTTTTCCTCTGCAGAGAGTACTGTCATCTCTCACTCCAGGGCACAAGGAGAGGGCAGGTAACAGAACAACCACAGCTTCCCCCACGCAGGGACCCACATCTCAACAGCCCCTCACTTACAGTGCGATTGACTCTCTGTAAGCCACTGCTGGGCAAAGCAGCCAGGGTCCGATAGTCCAGTCTCAAAGGTTCACTGGTGATATTCTGGAGAGGGGCAAGGGAAGGAGCAAAAAAACACAAACACCAGGAATAGATCAGGCCAGAAGTCAACTGAATCAGCTAGAAAGAGCAATTAAAAGGAAACCACCCCTAGTAATAACCAAGGCCTTAACTCCAAACTCTGCAGAAAGTTCCCATTGCCTAGAAATGAACTTGGAATTGTTCCAAACAACCACGGGGACCCATGACAGAGGCTGGGCTTGAGAAATACTGCAGAGAACATGTCGCTCTGGGCCCTTGGTCACCCACTGGTGCACAGATGCCCACCATTCCTCCTGCCCCCACATGCACACGCCTGCTCCCTTATAGGGGGAGAGGAGAATGTGACATACATACCGGTTTTCTCCAAATAGCATCCAGAAAGGCTTCCAGTCTGGATTTGGAGACAATTGAGAGTGCAAATCTACAATTCCTCTACGGTATCTTTTCTCAACCTTAACTCACACTCATGGTATGATTTCATTTGATTTAGCTTCCAATTTGCATTTGTTTGTTTTTCACCATTCCTACCTCAATCACATTACAGACTTCTTCATTTCTGATATCTTCTCTTATACCCAAAAGTCAAGTCTTTGGGGGGGGGGGGGGGGGGTGGGGGGGGCGGACAGCAGAGAACAGAAGTTACGGGGAACAAGCACTTTTAGAGATTTCTCTAGCCTTCAAGTCCAGTTGCGGCCCTTTTCTGCGACTCTCCAACCCTCCCACTGCGCTCCTCACCTCTGCCTCCTCCTCAAGCTGCTGTGTGGCTGCCTCCCGCTCCCTACGCATCCACTCCTTCCATCAGACAGGACAGAGTCAGAGCAGCATCCAAGCAGCACAGGCAAAGAGAGAGGGAAAGAGGTCAGCACCGTGCTGGGCAGTAACTCCAGAGGGGGGACAGAGGAGCATGAACAGTGCTGGCACCAGGAGAGGGCAAGCAGAAACCCTGCACATACGTTGGGCCTGGGGAAAGAGGAGCTGGAATTCTGCATGAGCTTGGTTATCACCAGGAAAATGGATGGGAACATACACCCCGTACAACACAAGCCAGGGCGTCACCTGATGAGGGGAAAAGAGCAGATGTCTCTAAGATCCTCAGCCGGGTCAGTCCTGGGGAAAAGCGAAGGGAGCTAAAGCCTCCTCCGCAAGCACAAGCTATGCCATCACCAAGGGAAAGGAGAAGATTGCTTATTGCTAGAAGAGACATCTTGACAGAGCACAGACTGGAGAGGCTGGAAGGGAATGGAAAAACAAATCTACAGAGCGCAGGCCTAGTTGTCACTAAGGAAAAAGACCTAAAAAAAAAATCACATGCTTGTTAATAGCATCACAGCCAAAAGACTATATATAGAGTCAGAAATTGTATAAGCTTAAGGCAGGGCTTAAAATCAGCTGGTCAGCTCTCAGTCACTCAGCGCAGCACAGGAATATTATAAGAGAGACCAGTGACTAATCTCACAAGCCCCAGCTATGGGCTTGCTTCCAAGCTCCAAAAGGAAGGTAATATGTTACTTGTCTTAAAGAATGATTTCTGTGCATTTACACTTTTGTGACTTTTTGCCCAGCACCTATGCTGCAGAGCGAGGGCTGTGGACAAAAGCAGCATCATTCTTCCATTCTATTGCATATTGCAACCTTCCTGACTGCTCCTCCCAAACAGCAGCAACTAGATGGTCCAGATGTCCCAAGGCTGGAAGGATGGGAGGTGGAAGGCGTCAGAGAAATACAGAGGGAGCTAACTGAAAATTCTGATAAGCACCTAGGCCCTTCTCTTCAAAAGCTTCTGTGCATTACCACTAGCAAATAATCAGTGTCCCACATCACACCGCCAATCTCCAGACAATAATGAGCAACACGAGAAGACACTAATGCTCTGGAGGATCACAAGACCCAAAGGGATATGTAGGGATATTTAAGCTAAAGTCTATCCTGAATCTGGTTATGCTTATTTTGGACAAGAGCTATCTGTAAGGTGAGTGTTCAAGCTAACGGTAATCTTGTATGTGACCCTTCTCCGAGGTCTTAAGCTGAAGAGAGACAAGAGCACCAGCCAGCCCAGATGGAGCTGTGGAATGTTCAAAGTTCATCTCTGACAACATCTGGGGAGCCTAGGGAAGCTCTGGATTAAGACTAGAAAAATAACTACAGCTACAGAGTTGGGATAGAGAAATGCACCATGAATCAGTCCATGGAGATTTAGAGTAACTAATATTGCTACTAGAAACTGAATTATCAAAAAACTGAACTTGAGAGATCTATGCAGTGAGTGCAATAATGGTATTTGAAAACCTCTACAGGACTAACAGTGAGTATAGCAAAGCCAAAATTCTTCCCATTTCTTCAGCTCACAACCTTACTGTAAGGAGACACGTTTGATCTCTCTCACTCTTGTGTAAAACTGAACATGAAACACTGAAGTATTAGAGGAAATGTCCAAAAATGGTGACACAAATAGTATTACTGAGGATCTGGCACTGAGGTGGGAACTTCCTACAGCATTACAACGGCTACCATACAGTGATGGCTCCATCACTGGTATAAATTTAATCATCAAAAGCAGTATTAGAGACAGAATCCCAGTTTTAAGGTCACGCTAAAAGGCGACTGCAGTAAAACATGCCTTTGCTCTTGGGTCTCAGGCCATCCCAAGACGTCAGAGGAGTCTGGAGCATCCATTGCTACCTCTTCCTAGTACCCTAATGGAAGGAGCACCAAAAAATATGACATCTTTTAAAGGCACAGGCAATTCTAGAGGGGAATCTTGGTCTCTGCTGATCACCAGGCTAGAGGCATACTTCTCAGCTCTTCCAAGGTTGGGACAGACAACATTGTCATTATACTAAGCCACACTATAGTGAGAGAAAAGGCAGTATATGGAAATATAGATTTTAGAAGTCCTTAAATACATGTCACTGCAACCTCAGAATGTTGCTTTAAAATCTATCAAAAGTAAAACATTCAAGAAAGATGAACCATGATTACTGTGTATTGTTCAGCCTCCAGGAAGAATAATGATATTTGCTATAAGATGCCCACCATTGTTTTGAAATATTGCTGATGGCTGAATAACTTGTTATTGCTACGTTTTTTTTCTTTTAAATTAACCATTTTAATAAAATTTCAAGTTTTCCATAAAAAGCTATCATAATACCATCAGCACTTTTTAAAATGAGATACAGCCAAGGCCACATCATTAATCATAAAGGTTTTTCTGTTTTTTTGACAAAGTCTCTGGGATATTTTTAAAGTAATCTCAGCATAAATTTTGAAAAAGCCTTTATCTACGTAAGACTGAACTAATGCAACTTGCTCAGACAGAGCAGCACAGTTTTGGGGCCAGACTTGCTCTTGGTTCATCCAGAGGTGTTAGAAATGCTGGTAACGACTCATAGTACCTGAAGTCTCTCAGAGAGTATTCAAATCCATATGCTACTGACATAAAACTGGTAGGAATACCCTTTGCTGTAACAGTAACACGATGAAATCGGGTTTTCTGAAACCACAACAAACCACTCTCGGTTCCTTCCTACGCAAGGAACAAGACATTCTACAGGAAAAACCTAAATCTGATCTAAATTGGCTCTGTTCTGACCTGAACCAAGTGACCTGCAGAGGTCCCTCCCTACCCAAATTATTCATAGAATCATAGAATAGTTTGGGTTGGAAGGGACCTTTAAAGGCCATCTAGTCCAACCCCCCTGCAATGACCAGGGGCATCTTCAACTAGATAAGGTTGAAGATTATTCGATAAGGTCATTCCACTGGAAGAATAAGTATAGATCTCAAACACCATCAGAACACCTTGCAGATACTTAGGACAGAAATCCCTTGTCTTATTCCCGCACATGCTGACATCAGTCTGAGCTGTAGGCCAGCAAAGATAAAGCAAAGCTTCCAAAGGGAGTCTGCAACACACTCAACCCCTTTTGTCTCTCTACCCCAGTCTTTCTTAAAATCATACCCTGCATAGCCCATTGCAGTCACTGACAGAAGGCAGAGTAGGATTATATAAATATGAAATATATATACATATATTTAATGATTACACATATTGCATGCCTGAAAGGTCATATGGCCGTTATCTTGTTCATTGCTCTGTCCTCTTACTCTCTGTGCCATTATCTATTCAAAACCTTAACTGTTTTTTCCAAAACAAATAAAATCTCAAGTGTTAACTAAATTATAAAGGTCACCTCCGTCCAGAACTGCCAAAATAACTACACTCTTGTGGGGTAGCAAATGTAAAAAAAGCTGAGTGATTACAACTACAGAAAGAATCTAGAGAAATATTAGGTATATCTAAATTGGAAACCTGAAGAAATGCCTGCGTAAGTACACATACGTATCTGCCAGGAGAGCAGATTCCTAATTGACAATACCAAGAATAATTAAGTTTTCCCTCATCTTCCAAAAGAATCTGACTGAATAAATTACAGTTTTAAGAGGGATAACTAGAAAACCCAAGTCCTTGAGGGGCTTGACTCTGCTAATCTGTTTCTGCAAAATGCTGAAATAGTGGGCAGAAATACAAAATTCTCATAACGAGTCAGAAAAATTATCATGTAAACTGAGGAGTACAAACTTGTGATTGGTTAACAGCACCATTTCTTCAATTCAGGACAACTTTGAGCTGTGTGTTCTCATCTTTGCTCATAAAAGCTCTGTCAGGTCATGGAGTGCTGTACAGAGAGAACTGATTAAATGTGGGACTTCCAAGCTAATAGGCCTTTTTTCCTCAAAGTTGCAGCTTGGCCAGAAAGTACCAGTAGGTAACAAAGATGAACTCTGTAAATAACAGAAGAGTACCACCAAAGAGGTACATAGGAAGGTATGGCAAAGCCAAAAAGCAGCTAGAGTAACTGAGCAGTGCGCTACAAATAGAGGAGGCCCAAAGCCCCCCATGGCATTAACAACTGGGTAAAGATAACCTGTGGCATTTTCCTTAGGGCTCACAGGCTTGGCAGAACCACTGTCAAGAACAGATTCTGCTACATGAAAAATCTCTCACCACTTTCTCCATTTCTTCTCTCTCCCACTGAGTTGCTTCTCTCACCATTTCCATCTCCTAGGAGAGACCAAAGTTAGAGCCACTTCAGCCAGTGCTCTCTCCCCACTCAGAGCACCTGTAACCTCACAAAGATTTCAGAGTCCCATCCTAGCGCATTCCTGCTGATCCCATAAAAAGGAAGTCCACTACCCATTATGTTGCAGATTCCATGCAGCAAGGGAGAGACACTAGAGATTTTCAGAACCTTTTCCATTCCATAACATTCCCCCTGTTGTAGCCAAAATACCCACCTTCTGTAGGATCTCCAGTTCTTCAGGGCTTAAATCACGATCAATAGAAGAGATACTTTCCAGGCTATTCTTGCGCCCAATACCAGCAGCAAAAGGGTTTGCAATAATTCCTGGGGACATCTACAAAGCAAAAAGGCAATAAAACATGGTGGAAGCCCACAGTGTGCCATACAAAAAATTCCATATCCTGGGCTCCCAAATACAGAGTACCAAGACGATCCTAGGCAAATCAGAACTCTTTCACAACTTGAAACCTTATTTCAGCTGTCAATTACTGAAGGAACTTGGGGTCTAAGAAAGATGAAGTTAAATTGAAACAGGTACAGAAAGGGGATAAGGTGACCAGGGTACATATTCTACTGGAAAATAAAAAAGCTTACTTGTTAAGCCTTGAAAAAAGAAAGCTGAGAAGGCACAGGATTGCTATAGGTAAGTGTTTCCCTGTGGGGAACGGCAAACACCAATAAACAGACAATTTACTTTACACGTAACATTGGCACAAGAAAAAATAGGCATAAATAGCCTGGAGAAAATTAGTTTGAAAACTACATTTATAACCAGTGCAGTGATATTGTGAAACACTTCTGTAATCAGCAGAGGAGAGACAGTCTTTAGAGACTATTGCTTTTATGAACTGGCAACCACCTCCAGTTCATATAGCAGGAGACCAGACTTTGAAATCTGGGACCTCAAAAAAAAAAAAAAATCTACAGCAAAAGGTTGGAAAAATCCAGCAATCTTCTAGGAAGAAAGAGGTGGGATCCTTGTGGTACTGGTCACTACGAGGGTACCCCGAGCTTCAGTTCTCACCTCAATGGCAGCTGCAGCCTTGGGATCAAAGCCATCACACACCAGCACAATGAGTGCATCACCCACACTTCGGAGTATCTGTACTGCTTCTGTATGTGTCATTCCCAGCAAACTCTGATGATTCACCTCCAGGATCCGCATTCCTACCTTCAGACGGCCATCCCGGGCCGCAGCCCCAGAGGAGCTCACCTGTAACAAATGGGGGGAATCAGGATATCACCTAAGGAGGTAAGAGAAGATTAGAGAGCTTGGGGACCATCAGAAAGAAGGAATGAGAGAGGACAGCATACAAAGGAAACAGGGAGAAGAGGCTGCAGCTACATGTCAGGGAAAGTGTCTGGAAGTACTTATATATACTTACGGAAAGGGTAGAAAAGGAAGAACACATACAATTTGGTAGAGGAAACAGGTGTAGAAGAAATCTCTTACGGGAGATAAAAAGAATCTGTATTTGAAATGTGTTGTCCCAAGGAAAGAAACTGCTTTTGTTTTGTCAATGAAGCAGGTGAGAAAAAGCTCTCACTTCTATGATTTATCTTCACAGAAAGGTAAGTGTAATAATTTTTTTATTGGGAGAGAGACACAAAATGCAAGCATAGGGATAATTCTTGTGGATAAAGATAAAGGAGGTGCAAAGACTTTTCACTGTCTTTGTGGTAGAGACAGGCGTAACAATTATGCATGTCTGTCATTTTCCATCCTCTCTTTCAGAGAAATAACATGTAACTCCTATTTTCTTTCCTCAGCAAGTCACAAGAACTCATACTTGCCTCATGTACACAAGCTGTCACCAGGGGAAGCAACTACATGCAGCATATTGATAAGGCACATGAAAGCCAGAATTTGTCTTAAAGAGTGCATGCATCCATATATGTTTGAGGAGAGAATGCAAGTGCATGCTTTGCCACCAGAACAAAGGCAGTAAAGGCAAGGAGTTTTATTCATTTTTTTCCCCTTTGGAACAGGGAAAAGAGACTGCAGGACTTGCTGTGGGTACAAAGCGAAAGAAGAGAAAAAAAAAAAACAACCCAAAAACCCAAACGCATGCAAACATGAAGCTCAGGAGAAATATGCAAGCTGGGGAAGAGAGAAAAAATTGAACAATGGTGATAGGAGAGGCCTATCAGGAACCAAACAGAAATACAGGATAGAACTTAAAGTGCCTTAGGGAAAGGAACAGAATCACCAAATGGGCATTACTTTTTCTAATGGGAAACCAAAAAGCCTGGAACAAAATGGGATGTACACACAGTCAAGCTAGATCAGATGAAGACCTTGGTACATTTCACATACAGACAGACCTCACTGGGAATACCACAGACAAATGAATGCCTTCAATTCAAAGGCCCAGTCCCAAAGCCAAAGGACCAACATGACTACGCTTTACAAAGAGAATTATGACCAGTGCTACACAAGGGCTTCGCAGAAAGAATATGTCAATGTCAGGGATCTCAAGCAAAGCCTGTAGATCTACGACAAGAGAATAAGGAGAGCACAAGGGCACACGAAGTTGGTTGCTGGGTGGGGGGAATGCAAGGACATGCACGACTGGTTGTCAAGATAGTATGGAGACACAGGTAACATCAGAGGAAGGAAAGAAAGGACGGACTACTCCACACCACATATTACTGGGATCAGAGAGGCAAAAAAACCCAAAACAAACCAAAGGCATGGGTGTTTATTGGATTTATGAGAGCTGTTTTGGACAAAAAAAACCAACAGATACATGTTTAATAAAGTACCTGTAAAAAGAGGAGAAAAAAATGCTGCATGCTTTTTTTTTTTTTTTTTTTTTTTTTTTTTTTTTTTTAGTTTTGAGGGGAGGGAAAGCAGTCACGCATGCCTACACGTAGTTTCTTCAGGGCTGTAAAGGAAAACATTTAAGTGCGTGTGGGTGCGTGTGCATGCACAAAAGTGGTCACATGCAGCTCAATGGAAAAAGACCGAGTACTCACAATTTCTTTTCCAGGGAGAGCAAGTGCATAAGTGTGACAGTAGAACACCCAGAAATAACGGGAGGAGGGGAAGTTAATGTAGAAAAATGTCCTTAATGCCAACTGTCATCTGTATTATTGATCTGTCACTGAGGGACACTGAGCTATCCCCATTGAGACAGATCATGAATTTCAAATTGTAGATATAATTTATACTTCTCATGGTATTCAACTTGTAACACTTCATCAAGAAGGTTTTAAAAAGGAAGAACCAGATTACAACTTTAAAAAAAAAAGACAATTAAGGGACTCAATGGAAATGCAAATTAAGAAAAACTAAGGAGAAAGAAGGTCGTAATCAGACATCCAAAGAGGAGGAAGAAGAAAAAGCACTGCTTTGTCTCTCAGTTACTGGAAATATACAGACAAAATAAGAGAAGCAGCAAAAACAGTCTGGTTAGGACAGGTAACAGAGATCAGGCTGAAGTAACACAGTTAAAGGGAGAGCAGAAAAGTTCAGTGCTTTGGCTGTCCATGGGCTTAAAAAACTACTATTTAAAAAAACAAAGGGGGGGTGTGTATGTAAACTAACCCTGCAATGGGGCTAAACTGTAAGTCTTCCAAACCCCTAAATGCTGTAATACTGAAGGAGATAAAAGCAAACCTAATCATTAAAAATAATTGTATGTTACAATAATCTTAGGTTTTCTTTTACTGTTGTTACAAATATTGCAGTTCAATGTGCAACTATTACTTTGATAGAGTGAATTTACTCTTTTAACTTTAAAACTCAGATGAAGAAGTTATATCCAAGTAATAACAAATGCTGATTATTCCCTTTCTTTAAAAGTAGCCAATTATTAGAAAGGGTTAATTGGCATTTATGGAGTGTCCACCACCCAGCAAGGATTATTAAGACCTGTAGAGCTAGAGCAGAGTTTCTACCCTACCATACCAGCTAAAGAGGGAACCAGTGACACTACTGTGAACATCCAGAGTCCCGCTTTGGTCAGCAGCAAGACCAAAAATTACACCACTTATCACTATGCTCTGTTGCTAAGAGGAAAGAAGAGGCAATACTTTTTGGTAAGAGTCGGAGCATAAGCTTATACACAGTATATTGTTGAAAAGAAAACATGCATTACTTCTTGGGGAAAAGTGACACGACAAATAAGTATGCACACAAGCAGTCATTTACAAAGGAAAGGGAACAAAATTACACACACGGTGTGTGGCACAGGAGGAAAGGTGAGCAATTCATAATGCTTTTGACGAAAGGAGGAAAGAGCATGCATGTTTGAGTGGGCAGGAAGGCCACAAGCACTTGGGGGAAGCAACAGGAATGGAGGGGAAAAGGAAAGATGTATGGGTTCATGTTATAGAAAAAAAAGCAAGAGAAGAAACGCAAGACAAAAAAAAGGCGAACATAGGAAATAAAAGAAGAAATTTTGTAGCTGTTGTAGAGGAGGAAATATGAAAGGAAATAGATGTGCCTCCTTCAGTGGATGGAGAATACTCCAGGAGAATTGATGAACCCAGTGAAAAGTGGAGAGAGCACATCAAACAAATTCCACAGGGATCACCCTTTTCCCTAGCAGTCCTTGCATGCAACCAAGTTGCAGAGTTAGTGGTCTGGTACCTTAGAAATGAAGATGCCTTCATCAGTAGGATCAAATGGATTTCCAGCATGACCTTTTGCTCCACCCCGAATGCTGATGCCCAGCTTTTCTCCTGGAGCCTTTTCAATGCATATTTCCTGCGAACACAGAAAAGATCTCCTTGTTTCTGGCTGAAGTTCAGACTGGAATTGTTGAGGAAACACTCCTAGTAGCTGGCCATACTCTAAATGCTCTGAAAAGGACCCGAATTAGACCTTTCACTCATTTGGCACAGTTTATTCCTTCTGATGAGGCTCTGCCCTTTTCTGTATTTCTGTCTCCTGTTCAGGTCTGGTCTTCATGAAATCGCATCATTCTCTGATCACAGCATCGCCATGGGCATGGCAAGAGACCCTCCACAGTCCTCAACCGCATATATACTTACAAGCGATTGGATTCTGCCACAAGAGAAGGAAATTTCAACCAGAAGTTTGATTCTATCCTAGTCCCAGACTTCCAGCTAGATAAGAAATTGCCTTCAAAAGTGATCCTCCTATAAAGAAGAGTGTGATTTCCCCCCAGTTCTCTTACTCAGAACCTACCTGCATACCAGGTGGTGGCGGATCTCGCCTTACTAACATAGTCAGTTCCTGGGTGTTGGAGAGCAGGGCATTCACTGCTTCCTGGTGGGTAGCATGGCGCAGGTCAATACTGTTTACCTCCAGGATCCTGTCCCCGACACGGAGCCCACTGCGAGATGCCAGTCCACGGGGAATGACCTACAAAGAATCATTAATATTACAACTAGAGAAGGAAATTCCATTTCTCCTTGGAGAGACACTGATTGTGTCCCTAGGCTATCCTCCAACATCCTCCGAGGCCTGTTTTGACTTCTCTCTCTGCAACCAAAGTTCCCCAAGGGGTAACATATCTGTGAACACTGGCAAAGAATGAAATAAGATTTGCTTTACACTGTCATTCGATATGTTCTTATATTCTCATGTTATTTTCATCTGAACCATTTGTGCCAGCTTTTCCATTATTTTGCCTGTGACTGTAACCAGAAGACAGCGTTCTCACAAGAACTGAAGGAACTCAAATGTTAAACTGCAGGACCGTTGTAGGAAGTGCATCATCTGCCATTACAAATGGCCACTGTACCAGGACTGACAGTGTCAGTACAACTCCAGTCCTCAAGAAGTGCTCTAGAGGGGATCTTGAGAGCTACAGAGTTACTAACCAAGAAACCTAACTTCTCTTCCTGGTAAAACAGTAGGGTCAACAAAGAAAGAGTAAGATCTGTGAGCATGTGGATAAGCAGTGTTTGTTGGGAAAGAGTTAGTTTGGCTTTGGTAAAAGCAAATCCTGCCTCATTGACCTGCTGAAGCACTGTGAGAGAAACAGTGAACACATGAAGGAAGGAATCTGGTAGACATAACTTCTGGATTTCCAAATGGCCCTTGACAATGCCTGAACCTAAAGGCTATTAGAGAAGCTGTGTCCACTGGATGGGAGGAAAGGCTGTCTTCATGGACTGAAAGCTGATTAAAGGAGAGGAAACAAAGGGCAGGGCTGGACAGCTGCTGCTCAGGACACAAAAGATTCACTGGTGGGGTGCCTGAGGGATTGGTGCAGGACTGGTGTTACTCAGCATGTCCATCTGTGACCTGTAAAAGGTAGTGAACAGTGAAGTCTCCAGGTCTGCAGGTGATACTGTGCTGTTTTGAGCAGCCAAATACCACCCTGGTGGTGGGGAACTTCAAAACAGGTCAAGAAAACTGGACAAAAAACATGGCATGAGCTTCAGCACAGACAATGAGTCTATGGAAAAAACACCTTAAACCATGCACATACAACACTGAACTCAGAAACAGTAACTCAGGAAAGTTCCTAGAGACGTTGTCGCATGTTGTCTGAAATCACGGGGTCCACATGCATGAAGAGACAAAAAGAAAGCCAGCAAAATTTTGGGCACCATCAGAAAGGGTACTGAGACCACGATGGACAGCATCACCCACATCTCCAGGACCGTTCAGTTCTCTGCTCCCAAAAAGGCAGAGCAGAAGGGGACCCAGAAACTGTGCCGAGGACTGTGCAAGGATGATGGTGATATGCCACAGGGTAAGGTCCCCAGCACCAGCCGGAATATGCCTGGCACTTAGAGGAAGGATATAGCTTTCAGGGTCTTGGGCTACGAAGAGTACCTTGAGCACCTGGGACCTCTCCCTGAGGCTGGTGGTGGCCTCACCAGTGGAAGGTGTGCTCTGATCAAGGTGCCGAGCTGGCAGGTGAAGAAGCTACAGGATGAGATGAGCATACTGCATAGCATCAGTGAAAATGAACAGGAGAGCAACAGGCTCTTTGCAGAGAGAAGAGTCCAAATCCCGTGTTGTTCGGAAGAAAAACAGAGAAAACAGAGGCCAGGCTCTTCTCAAAGATACACAGTGGTACAGGGAGAGAGGCAAGGGATCCAAGTTGGAACAAGGAAAATTCTGATTAGACATTAGGAAGAAAATATTCCTCATAATAGTAGTTAAACACTGGAAGAGGAGCCCAGAGAGACTGTGAGATCTCCATCTTTAGTGATACTCAGAACTTGACTAGACAAGGCTGTCAGCAAGCTGATCTAGGCTGGCCCTGTGCTTTCAGTGAGGTCCCTTCTACCTTGAATAATCCTGTGATGCCACATCTTGAGAATGACATAGTGGGGTTAGAGAAGGTCCAAAGAAAGGCAACTAAAATAGTGAGGGGATGGAGCAGCACCTTGCAAGGAGGAATGAAGGCCACAACTCTTGAGTTTGGAGAGAAAGCTGAGGAAGGAGAATGAATGAGGTTTACAACACTGAAGGTGGTGAATAAGCTGAATACAGGACTTCCGTTTACCAAACTGGCAATACAAGAATGGAGGAGTGCTCAGTGTAACCAGTGGGACATTGGTTTAGAGCAGACCAAAGAATGCTTCTTCAGGTGACAGGTAATGATGTTCTGGGACTTGTAGCCATGGGTGTTAGAGGAGACAGACTGAGCATGTCCAAGGGACAAGAGACATATGGGTGCAGAAAGGGCTGGGCAGGGATGTCCTCTCTAACATCCCTAATCCAACGAGTGTGGATGTGCAGGACTGTGAAGGAAATGAGCTGCAGCAAGTGGCTGGCTTGTGTGCTGTCTCTAAATAGCATCAGCTAATGCCACCACTGGAAAGAGAATGTCAGGTCAAAGGACACTGGCCTGAATGCAGAAGAGCACTTCTGGTTTTCCTTGCAGTTACACATTCATCCCACTAACGCTTTCTGAGTAATGACTCGTTTTCCTAAATGCCTGCATCTTTCCAGGATTCATTAAAAGCTAACATAAGCTCAGCAATTTCAAAAGCTAAGTCTCCCCAAACAGTTCAGCATGAATTATACAGGTTTGCAGGCTTTTACGTGCCATTTAGATTTCTGCAACAGCAGCAGTATGTCTAGTATAAGCTAACTCTTTACATATGCATGCATCCCTCCCCCATCCCATTTTTTTTTTTTTTTTTTAAATCTATACTGTACTTCTCAGACTTTTGCATCAAAATCCTTCATCTTAACCCCAATAACTAAACAGCTCAGGAATGCCCACTGCTAGGCTGCTCACACAGGACTCTAACCTTTGAAATGAAGACACCTGGTTCATGAATCCCAAATGGATGGCTTGAATGGTCACTGCCTCCTACAATGCTGAGTCCCAGGGGACCACCTGCTTTTACAAGGTGAATTTCCTTGAGGGAAAAAGAAGCAGAGTCAAAGGGAGTACGGGATATCACAGAAGGACCACAAACACTCAAAAACATGGAGTCAGGGATGTTTTGCATGAGCACAAGGTAAGCACCCGCAGGACAAGGGGGTTCCCCGTTACTTCTCAATGCCCCAATAACACAGTGGGCCAGCCCTCATCAGACTAACAATTTTTCAAATGAAAAATACCCAAGATTACACCATCCCATATTCCAACAGACAGACTCACCTCAATGGGATATTGGTCCTCCAGGCCTTTAGGCAGATGGTTCCTTTGCAGCGAAGGCGTCTCCTCTGGCGGGCTCTCCCCATGGGTGGGAGGTGGTGGTGGGGAGTGCATGCGCACTCGTGGCACGCCTGGTGAGTCTCCCTCGCTGAGCTGCTCTGCACCCTCTCTCTCTACCAGCAGCACGATGGTGGGGGAGGATGCGGTAAGCAGCGCTACTGCCTGATCATGCCTGGCTTCTGTCATGTCTACCCCATTGATCTAGAACAACCCGCAAACTCAGTGTCAGACCATCACCCGAGTACGCCCTGTCATTTTAAGCACTTAGCCAAGCACCCTAAGGGACCCCCATTCTGCTGGAACACTGCCCCTTCTCAGAAGCCTGTTTCCCAAAGCACTTTGTAACTCACCCCACTCCCTCCTATCTGGCAAAGGGACACAGGCACCTGCTCATTCCCACCTGACCACAATCCTCTTTCTAGAGAGCCTACCAGCCCTTCCCACCTTCCCTGTACACCTCCAAGCCCTAACAGCATCAGTGATGCTTCAGGGGACCATGAAGACCAAGTATGATGCTCCACCTCCTTGAGTGCTACAAACCTAGCTATTGCCCAGACTATGCTGGGGCTCACTCATTACACATTACCTGTCACTCCTTCTTGGCTTTGCATTCCAGCTTTCCTACTGGAAATGACAAAAGAAGCCCAACAGGTTGCATTAAAGGAATGGGTCCAAAGATCTCAATATGGGAAGAAGACAAAACGGTGATTCCCACAAGTGATGCCATGGCATACTAGTGTGCAATAGCATCAGCTGCCTTTGCACTAGGCCATTTGCCCTTACCAATCACTCTCAAAGCCCAGACACAGGCACTGAAGAGCGTGATCTGATGTGCGACAGGACCTGTCACTGGCCACTGGGCTGCTGTCTGCCCATGCTGGGCAAGGTCATGGCAGTCTGGGGAAGATGTCAGTTTTAAGCCATAAAAAGTGTACCCCAGGTGTAAAAAGACTTGGAAGCACTGCAAACAAGACTCCGCTAGTCCACACTGACTGACTGGCTGACACAAAAGGAAAACTAGAATTCTTTTGGACAAGAAAACATTCTCCAATATGCTATGCCAAATAATTTCAAGAATACAACTACAGTCGTCTTGTGATATCAGTGAAAGATATAATGCTTCAGACAAAGAGGTACTTCCAGTACGTACAGGGAAGCAGCAATGTCATTCATACAAAGCATTGAAGAGAACTCATCTGAAAAACTGTATACTATTTTCGTCCTTCACACACACAAAATTATCTAACATAAGTTAACAAGATGTGCAGAGAAAAGCCACTACGACAGGCAGGGGAACAAAGAGCCTTTCCTACGAAATTAAGATTTAAAACAGCTTGCCTAGAAACTCAAAGGACCAGAAAAGATGCGACTATTCTCCATGAATGTATGCGGGACAGAATATTGAGAGGAGAGCTAAGCTAGAAGAACACTGCCAAAAGGACAAAACTTGCCATGAAAAAGTTGAAGCTGAAAATTAAAAGGTTTCTAGTCCTTAGGTTCAGGAAAAACTTTCCAAAACGAACAATGAGGACGTGAAAATAGCAGCTGTCAAGATGGAGTTCGATCAGCTTACGAAATAATAACGTGACTTTGTAACAGCCACAGCAACTGGATTTTGTAGCCCGATTCCTCACTGTCTGATTGCTAGAAATATTAGAGTTACTCCCCAGCTCCTTCCAAGAAAGCAGTTTCTGGACAAAGCTGACTGCACACAGTCTGACAAGGCTTTGTCCAGAACCTCCATAAACACCACCACTACCCTCACCCGACCTGCCCCATCCCAACCACTGTCAAGTGTGCTACTCCCCTTATGACATGGAAGAATATAGGCAAGACAGCCCTATGCTGTGTTGGACAAAAACAGGAAACTCTCAGCCCCACAGCATCTCTTCTATTCAGAGGACTGTCTCCAAAGGGACACCTTTGGCACCAACCATAGAGGACAAACAGAAGGATGCGAAGGCATGCCAGTTTGCACACGCATGCAGGAAGAGGAAGGATGTAAAGGTACCTCGGCAATGGCTGCTGAGCATAAGAGACAAGGCAATAAGCAGGAAAGAGAATAAATTAAACACACAGGTGCACAAACCTTAATGAAATGCAGATAACAGAGACAAGACTCAAGACACTTATGGATGGATCATTGAAGAAATCACTCAAACAGTAACATTAAAGAAGTGCAGCCAAAAACTTGGTAATCAATATGCAGAGGAAATCAAGATTATCATGGGTTATCAGAACAGCTCTCATGGGAAAGAGCAAACTTGCTACAGGAAGTTTCAAGGGGGATTGTGGGAATGTGCAAAACTTATTATGGGATGTTTAGCAGAAGGATCACAGGTGGGAAAGGGGAGTGGCCAAGGAGGAGAGGGGAGGAACAAGCATGGGAAAATGGAGGGGGTGGAGAATAAGAGGCTGATCACACGCCAAGCAGGCTGCTGGTCAGTATGCTTGTCTGGCCAAGCCCTGTGCCTGATCACCATAGTCTGCTCTATCTTTTTATCAAATTCTGTTTGTATTTACTGTGCGAGTTTGCTCTCTATTCTGGGTATGTGTGCAAGATCTACTAGTAAAATTCAAGTTGGACTAGCCAGCAAGTAGGACTCCAAAACGTTGAAAGCCCCAACAGCTGGCCCAGAAACTGGATAAAGGGCTCAGGGTCTGACCAAAGAGCCTTGAAGAACTTGACGCTTGGGCCAGAGACTGAAGAGACCTGCAAACATGAATATTTATGCAAGTTGAGTGAGGGAGTATATGTGCATGTTCCGCTAGCAAACCTTAAACCTGATTAGCCAGAGGGTAGGAACAGGGTTAAGTTGTCTATGTTATTCATGCCCTACGACGACTGTTTGTGTTTATGTGTGCACCTGTAAAGGTACTGCCCCCCTTCTTGTCTGTGTAAATCTGTGGCCAGCCACGTTTGCAGTGTATTTCATCTTTGGAATCTGCACTTAGCCTTCCTGGTGGCTGGACCCGGGAATGGGGAAAAGTGGCAGCCTTGTGTCCAGTGGGCTGGGAAGGGAGGATCCCCTTGGGTCCTCCCACCTGCCAGATACACCAATTTTTAACAAAGATGACATGCAGAAGAGGCTTGGCCCTTAGGTTCTTATCACCAGATCAAGACCCAATATACTCCACAGACAGACCTGCTGTAGCAGCATGCACTCTTGACTTCACGCATTCTCCTCTGTTATTTTACTGCCACTGACAAGAAGATGAGAATGGTCAGACCAAAAGTATACAGTGGTACTTCCCCCAGCTAGTGAACAGGGACACAGGAACTCCCTGAGTCAGTGGTATATCATATATAACAGTCCTTGATGGCATTTTACTCATTAACCTCTTCATTACCTGGCAATCATGATGTCTTCCCAGCTTTTGGACAGCTGGTTTTCAGTGGCCTTTATTGCTATGTCTCTGCTTAGCAAGAGAACAAGGCCAACCCGTGCAGTTCGGCTATCTAAGTGCCCAGAGGAAGGGAAAGAGTGTCATCTGTCCTTTCCCAGCTCCACACATTTTTCTGCGTGCCAGGGAGTTACATTACTCTGGTAAATTTCTTAGTGATCAGACTGCTCTCATTAGGACCCCCATATGTTGCCTGGTGCTACTACTGTCCTAAATCTCCCCCAAAATCAGTTTTCTTCAGTCTACTCCCAGGCCTATCGCAAAAAAACTAGCTGCCCTTAGCCACTGCTCCCAATCCTGCACCCTCCCTGCTAGATTCCCATCCCACGATTCAAACTCTCCAACATTCCCCCCTTGCAGCTCCTTGCTCCATGTCTTCTACTACCAAAATGACTCTCAAGATGCCTGTGATGACTCTCAACACACTAGAATATGGGAAGAGCTGGAGAGTTAGTAGTCAATCACCGGTGAGTTTTGTGGGGTGTTAACTTTGAAAAGAGATCTAGGCTGGGCTCTTCAATCCATGTACTCAAAGCTCCCTTAAGAAAGTAAAAGGAGCTATCCCAGTCCTTCCCCTGTAGAGAAGTCCAGGACGATTTAGAGCACAGGGGAAGAGTATGAAGCTGTGCTGTATTTCTTTTCCTAAGAAAACAAAAGTTCTTTGGCAAAATGAGAACTGAGGCATGACTAGGAGACTATGGCTTTGGAAACGGGCTTCTGCCTGCTGGACCTATGAAACCACCTGTATCCTAATGAGGGCCCTCCTGCTCTCCCCATGCAGATACAGCGGAACACATGCAACCTGCACCGCACATCCCAGGAATCATCACATCCTGAAAAGCTTTTCAATAAAAATGGGCAACCGCTGCTTCAAAAGAGTTGTGTTAAACAGGGAATTTACGCGATGTTATGCAGGCACAGCTTTGAAGTGAACAGACATTCTTCTCAACATCCAGTATCACTGGGCCAGGGCAGCCCCACAGCTCTAACCTAGCACCAGATTTTGCCAGAGACGGAGTGCAACTCACACAGCTGCTCATGCATCTCTTACAGCAAGCAGATATTCTCAAGGACAAATATCACCAAGAAGGTATGAGAGGCCTCAGCATGTAACACCACCACTAAGTGGATATCATACTTAGCAGTGAACCCCACAAGCAGGAAAGGCAGAATGGCAACTGCTGCCAGGATGCACAGCTGCTGGAGAAGCGACAGTCAGACACTTGCTGGAAGGCACAGAAGTTATGTGAATAGTCCAGACTAGGTAAGTGTTCTCCTGGAAGATAATAATTTGTTCCTGCTTTCATCATAACTGAGCACAAGATTTGAGCTGCAGCTGATGCTCAGCACCAAACCTTTTATGACTACACATACTTCAGCATAGGTAACATCCTTGAGAGCAGAGGACCACGCTCTCAAGCATGGACGTATTTCCTACCTATGCAATAACACTGCGCTCATCACGGCAGCGGGGTGTGTCAGACTACTAATGACAGCAAGGCCTTCATCCACATTAAAATCTGACAAAGGCCCCGAGTTCTGTAAGCCCTTGTGCTGGTTTTGGCTGGGGTAGAGTTAATTTTCTTCATAGTAGCTAGTATAGGGCTATGTTTTGGATTTGTGCTGAAAACAGTGCTGATAATATAGAGATGTTTTCGTTACTGTTGAGAAGTGCTTACACAGAGTCAAGGCCTTTTCTGCTTCTCACCCCACCCCACCAGCGAGTAGGCTGGGGGTGCACAAGAAGCTGGGAGGGGACACAGCTGGGACAGCTGACCCCAACTGGCCAAAGGGATAATTCCACACCATATGATGTCATGCTCAGCACATAAAGCTGGGAGAAGGAGGCGGAAGGGGGGGGCGATGTTCGGAGTGATGGCATTTGTCTTCCCAAGTAACCTTCACATATGATGGAGCCTTGCTTTCCTGGAGATGGCTGAACACCTGCCTGCCGATGGGAAGTAGTAAATGAATTCCTTGTTTTGCTTTGTTTGCGTGTGTGGCTTTTGCTTTACCTATTAAACCGTCTTTATCTCAACTCACAAGTTTTCTCACTTTTACTCTTCTGATTCCCTCTCCCATCCCATTGCAAGGGAGTGAGCGAGCGGCTGTGTGGTGCTTAGTTGCCAGATGGGGTTAAACCACGACAGCTCTGAGTCCATACATTGCAGTCTGAAGACACTGCAAGCTATTACTAGGGAATTAGATCTGCTTTTCCTATGAAGCTGCCCACAGATATAAATAGAGCTGCTAATGGGGGGTGGAGACAGGTCTGACTTTTGACTCTATTCTGAGATTTTGTGTTTCCTTCTTGCCACAGATAGAGCAAATCAACACACATGACAGGCTGTGTGCCTGCAATTACACCTCTCAGTCATGCCTCTGTACCAGTGGAGCATCAAAAGATGAGCAAAACCAAAATAATTTAGGCTATCTGGCAACAGTCAGGGTCAGGGCTTGATTTTGGGAGGAGGGGGGAGCACTAGCAAGGAGGGAGAGATGCTGTACCAGTTCAAGTCTCCTGCCAAGATATGAATGTCAGACCTGGGCCAGAGCTCCACTAAAATTTTGTGCCAGAGCAAATACAACACAGCCCCTAGCCTAGGGATAGAGCAGACAGAAGCCAGCACTGACAAGGCTGTATCAGTGTTTACTCACGCCAGCTCTGTGGTAACACGTGCTCTTACCACAACAGCTGGATCAGAAACCCACCACCAGCACCAGGATGCAGGAGTTTCACTCGGAGGCAGCATGCGAGCTTGGGAAGAGGGTCAGGAGACTCAGCAGACTCTCCCCGCAGGAGGGGGAGCAAGTGACACATTAGGCAGAGAGACTTGAGGTTAGAGGCAGCAGTGAGATCCATATCACTAGCACAAACAGGAAGGGAAACTGGGGCCGGAGTTTCAAATGAAAGCAGTGGCAAGCACTGCGGTATGCCCTGCCCAGCTCCACACCACCCTCAGGCAGCCTCCCTCCACTTCAGCCTATGCTGACCCCTGCCACCCTGCTCTCCGCAGGGAGCTGGTCAGCTGTGCCCCCAAGGGCTTCCCTCCCCACACGCTGTGCTGCGGCAGAGCCCCCCGAGGCTGTCCTACAAGGCTCTGGAGGGACACCAGGCTAGGGCAGTGCTGTCGTATCATGTGCAGCCCGGACTGCCACATGCTGTTCCTGTGGGGAAGTGCTCACACGCAGCACTTGGGGAAAGGGAAGGCATTAGCTGTCACCACCAGTCACAGGCAGGGGTAGAACCACCGAGATTAAATGCCCTCCCAGAAGGCTCAGGAGCTGAAAAAAGGACCCCCAAAATCCAGCTTCAATGACAGAAAAACAGCCCCTGTATGAGGAAGGGCAGGGAGCTGAGTCAGACCCCTTCCCTGCACACCCACACTCACCGAGATGACCCGATCTCCTACGTGCAGGATCCCGTCCCGATGGGCTGCACCACCCTCTGCAATCCGTGAGATAAAGATCCCCTGAAACACAGTCAGAAGGGTCAGAGCAGCCTGTGCTTCCCCTCAGCAGGGTCTGGCTTTCCAGAATCGTTCCTGTACACCAGGCAGGTCTCAGCCCTTTCCTCTTTGCAGACCCCTCCCCTGCCCTGGCACTTCCCATTTGTTCCTCACTCCACACAAACCCTCTTCTGCTTCTAGAGGCACCTGCAAAACCTCCAGCTGCAGCAAAGCCTTCATGTGGCCAAGAGCCCAGAATATATGTCAAGAGGACAGCAGCAAGATTAAATGTCACTGGCAGGGATCGGGAGCCCCAGCCCCACCTCCTTCTGAACTCCTCTCCTTCCCCAACTTAAGAGTAGATTCTGGCTCTCAGAGCCTGCCTGGCCCACCAGCCCGGGGCCACGCTGCATTGCTGCATGCCCATGGGTGAGGAAGACCCCGCGCTGCTCCCACAAGTAGTGCTAAGACTCGGGGATCAAGCACCTTCCTTCCCAGGGAATCATTACTGACCGTGTCACCAGCCCGGTAGGGTGTGGAGCCTTTGCCACCAGCAATACTGAAGCCCAGGCCCTTCTCATTGCGCATAAGGCAGGTGGAATATCTCTCTGTGGGAGGTGCCCCCTCGGGTCGCTCTGGGAAGCGTAGACCACCTCGCCTCTCCCGAGGACTGTAGTCATCCTCAGGGCGCAGCGGTGTGACAGTGATGGCATTCTCCGGCTCCACCATCCGCTCCCGCAGAACTATCATGGAGACGGAGCTTCCTGATCCACGCAGAGCTTCTACTGCCACGTGATGCTCAGCACAGTGCAGGGACACGCCATTCACCTGGGGACAGACAGAGCCAGGCACAACCCTTACCTCCAAGGGGAGTTCTTCCAACAGCTGCACAGACAGCTCCAGCCTCAGCAACTCCTGCCCAACAGAAGCACAGCTCATTCCCTGCAAGGTCGACACCTTGTTCCCCACAGGGGTACCCAGACCTCACCTGCTGCCTGCACGGGAGCTTCCCTGCACTCGGACAGCACAGGAGGCTCCCACAACACGTGCTGCCTGTCCCAGGCCAGGGCAGCCCCTGCCAAGCACAGTAAAGGCCCTTTCAGAGGAATTCTCCCCCCACAGGGAGCTCCAGCTTCCCTATCAGCTGTATCATCCCTGCAGACAACAAACTCCCAGACAGATGACCACTCACCCAGAACTATCTCCCCTAAGAAATCTCAGTACAACTCAGGTCAACACAACTTCTTGTTCACCTTCAAGAAGGACATCTACCTCCTCATACCCTGAAACACCCATTTCCTTCCCCTCCATGTAAAACTAGTAAAGTACTTGCAGGCAGGACACCAGGTTCTGCAGCTCTCAGGGAAGCAACCTGATTCCTTCCACTCTTGCTTCCTTGATTTCAGAAAAAAAGTCCTACCACATCAGAAGACTGAGGAAATGCAAAGTGGGGGCCCATGAAGCTGGAGAATCTTCTTTTCATAGCAGTTACCTCATTTCATATTAACACACACTTACAGGAAAGATTGTCTGGCGCTCAGCCTGAAAACTAGATGTTCAAATCTATTCCCTCCACTTCATGGCATTTAGGGTTTCTTCCCATCATGGTCTTCATTACTGAGCAATGCTCTGTATCCTTACTCTAGGGGTAAAGAGGTATTCCTTATAATTCATAGCCAGTGAGAATGGAACCCAAGGTGCCTCAGCCACATCTTACTTGTGGACATAACACAGTCTTTTAGAAGGAATACAACAAATCTCTGAGTTGTGTTGTGAGGGTACATCCACTTTTGCAAGAGGCATAGATGGATAGAATGGGCATCATGGGAAGTGGGAAAAAAAAAAAAAATAGCCTTTTCCCAAAGCTGTAACTGAAGAGGGATCTACTTTATATGAAATAGTAGGGTGCCACGAATTTAACTGTTGGGAAAGGGAATAATCATTCATCTCTCAAAATCTTCAAGATCTGACTCCCTTTTGGAAGTCATTCTGCAGCAAAATGCAGTATGATACATGCAGCACAAGCATGCTTGGTGACACTTAAGGCCCTAAAACATACAAGAGACCAGGCTAGATCAGGTGCATATTCCTTTTTGGACTTAAACTTCATGGAATTATCAAGACAATCCTATGATAACTGCAGAAGTGAAAGAGGTAACTTCTGAAACTCCAGAATCAAGTTTTTCCTCACAAAGCAATATAAAAACTTCTAAATACAGAATCATATAGCACTTTATTTGACTTCTACCATGGTCAATGCCAGTGAGAAAGACTGGAACATCTACTCAGGCAAATGCCCAGGCCTCACTGCTAACATGTAGGCTGCAGTGAGTACAAGTGCATGAGATACCTAGACACCACACCATATCGCACAAACACAGGCCAGTGCCCTTAATACAGACCACTTATTCCTCTGATCTCTGTCCAGCACTGTAGTGACATCTATTCCCTCTATAATGCAGTCAATCCTTCCTCAAGTGGACCTCAATCCTGTATGATTAATTATGTTTTAAAATAATTTGAAGACAGGCAAGTACCATATGGCTGGCTTGCTGGTTAAGAAGTTATCTTACAAGGTCCACTTTTGTCCCCACACAGGAAAGCAGATGTGTAGAGGCCGGCTGGTCAGCCTGTTGGGGACGTGGACACACACACTGCTGAGTATTTCTTCCCATGTGGGTTATAAAACACGTCAGAGTTGGGGGAGAGTGAATGCAGGAGCAATTTCTGTCCTTATAAAGCATCAAAAGATAAACAGTGATGTTAATTAAACAATTCTTTGAGCCAGGGGAATTTTGTTTTGCTCTTGCACAGCTCCTGATGCTTAATTTGGCCTACAAACCAGCATGATGCAAATAAATACCAAACCATACTTCTCCCTCCACTCTCAAGTCATTAGAGGAATTTACTTCTTCACAGTAGCTAGGTTCTTACCTCCAGAAGCTTGTCCCCAACACGAACCCCTGCACGAGCTGCAGGACCCTCTTCTGACACGCGGGAAATAAAGATGCCCTAAAAACAAAACTACTTGTTAGAAGAGGCAAAGCCCATTCCTCAACCCTCTAAAGTGTAGAGAGATCACTCCACCCCGTTCAACTTAAGGGAAAGGGGAAATCCCTTGCCAATCCCGTACATTGGATGTGGGGACAGGACAGCCACATCACCCCATTCAGGAGCTGGTGGAAAGGGGAAAGAAATCCCACCGCAGGGTTACCCCACAGGTGACAAAGAGGAAAAGGGAATGACACTTTAATCCTTTTCCAGTGAGACGAGAACATGACGCAGCTGATGCGACCACATGTGTGGAAGACAACTCCATACTCTTTGCCTTGTGAGTCCTGTACATCAGGACACAGACGGGAAAGAAACAGCTGCTCTCTGCGGTCAGTAGCAGGAAGGTACAGCAAGTTGTGCTCCAGAGGCAAGAGCCTGCTCAGCCCTGCCAGCCTCCTTCTTCGGGGTGGGTCGAGGGCTGCTCCCACCTTGCTCTGAAAGCCCAGCCCAGCCACAAAGCTGATACATACGGACATCCAACCTTCAGCTACAGAGAACTAGTCCCTGAAAGTGGGTGCTTCAACAAGTATACAGTCCAGGCTCTTACCTCATCGTCACCCTTATAGGGGGTGGAGCCCTTGCCCCCTGCGATGCTGATGCCCAGCCCCCCCGTCTGCCGCACGATAGTCAGTGTCAACTGGAAGCAGAATGGACACAGGTTACAGGTCAGTGCAGACTGGGAGAATGCCCAAAACATCTTGAAGAGCAAGGCATGACTACTTAAAGAATAAGCACAAGAGTATAAACTTTATCTGCATGCATCTGCTCACGTATTTGTGTAAGCTGTGTATCTATTCCTTAAAGGCACCAAAGTCACAATACATTTAAACAAACAAATCCTTCTTCCATAGTTGAGTCCTGAACCATATCTCAAGAGCAAGAGTCAGTTTGCCTGTAATGAACACATCGGAATGAGATGTCCACCACAAAGTAAACTGAGCAGCAGTGGGATGGGACTGGATAAAGAAACAGGGATAGCGTTCACATCACAGCCCAGCTCTACCACACGGCTCCCTTTCGGGTGTAATTTCATACAACTACTGGGAGATTAAGGGTCACTCCAACGTAGCGTGAAGTAATAAGAATGGCACCTCTTTCAGAATACCCTGGACAGATACTTGGCTTTGCTCTATTGATGGAAACCAATGTGTGATTCCAGAAAAGCCATCTGCTTTGTCCAGCTGGCTCCTTCCTCCTCTCCCCACTGCACAGGCAGGCTCAGGATTGTAGCTGTGCAATCCAGAAGTCTCTTCTCCTTCCTATTTCCCACCACTACATACCGAATTATGCTCACTTCCAATAGCAAAACTTTTGGTCAAACTTGAACTGAAATTGCTTATATTCAGGACACCAACATAAACTGTTCACGTTGTCCCAGTCATGAGAAGGAAGACAGGGAGCATGTGGTAGGATACAGGGCAAGGAATGGGATAGATAGGACTCTCTCAGGGATCTGTCAGGGCCAAGGACCAAGGAGCTGGTGAGGTAAGTGACAGTACATAGACTCCTGGAGAGAACCAAATTTGCTGTCCTCCAGATGTCACTTCTCTGGCAACAAAGTCCAGAACAGAGAGCGGCTGCTGCAGAGGTGTCTAGCTTCAACATCAGGTCCGCTTGGCTAGGTCGGGCCACAGTATAGGCAGCAAAAGAAGCAGGAGACTTGCTTTCCTTAACCCCTCCCTTCAAATCCTTCTTCACTTTCTACAACAGAAGCAACAGCCTGTGGGGCTTCACATTCTGCTGAGTTTAAAACAAAAACAAAACCAAAAAATTCACAAGTCAACTGGACTGAGGGTTAAGAACCTCATGTCTATCAACATACACTGAAAAAGCAAAACATCAAGGAGGAACCAGACCTAATTAAACTTAAAGACACTGCTAGAACAACAGCAAATGGGCTTGAGTTGGACATAAATATATTTAGGCTGGAAAGAAGATTTCAAACTCCCAAAGCAAATTAGTTCTCCCATAAAAACAGTGTGATAAGAAACTGAACTGGTGAATGTTTGTTTGAAGTCTATGAAAAGAATAACTGACATGAATGTGAACCTGAGAAAGAAGCAACTGGATCAAGTAGCCTATAATGGCCTTTCAGTTTTATATTCAATATTTCACATTGCAGCCCAGACACTGCTTTTTGCACTAAACCAGTAAGTTATTTCTTACAGCTCATCTCGGACATAATAACTGATCTGTGATACTCCCCACCTAGAAACAGGCTGCTCAACTGATTCTGGCTCCTTCCTTTGCAGAAAGGGCAAACCTTCATTAAGTGGGCAACATATCCAGAGTTTCTTCCTAGTTCCTCCCAGACAGACAAGCATCCATGCCCTCCATAGAAAAGTACTACTGGGGAAGGAGAAAAGTGGGAAAATTGAAAAAGCTGCCACTTCAGCCTAGAGCTGTCATCTCCCTGAACTCCCATGGGAGACTAGGGGGAAACCCATTTATCATCAATGGCACCAAGGAAGCAGTTATATCTCCCTCCCCTCTCCTCTATCCCCCTCGGTCCCACCTGTGTTTCTGCCCGTACGTCTCCGGGAAACACCCTCAAACAAGGACTGATTCCATCTCAATCTTTTTTTCATACATTTTTAATATAGCTATCTTAACAGATTCACTTGATCCTGCGAGATTTTCCAACTTGCAGTGAGTAAATGTATACCATTCTGGAGAAACTAGAAACGTTGCACAAATCATAGAATCATAGAACCATTAAGGTTGGAAAAGACCTCTAAGATCATCAAGTCCAACCATCAACTAACACCACCACGACTCCTAAACTAGGCCCTGGAGTGCCACGCCTACACCTTTTTTGAACGCCTCCAGGGTTGACGACTCCACCACCTCTCTGGGCAGCCTGTTCCAATGCCTGACCACTCTTTCAGTAAAGAAATTCTTCCTGATGTCCAATCTGAACCTCCCCTGACGCAACTTGAGGCCATTTCCTCTCGTCCTATCGCTAGTTTCTTGGGAGAAGAGTCCAACACCCGCTTCACTACAACCTCCCTTCAGGTAGTTGTAGAGAGCGATAAGGTCTCCCCTCAGCCTCCTCTTCTCCAGACTAAACAATCCCAGTTCCCTCAGCTGCTCCTCATCAGACTTGTTCTCTAGACCCTTCACCAGCCTCGTTGCCCTTCTCTGGACACGCTCCAGCACCTCAGTGTCCTTCTTGTAGTGAGGGGCCCAAAACTGAACACAGTACTCGAGGTGCGGCCTCACCAGTGCCGAGCACAGGGGCACGATCACTTCCCTACTCCTGCTGGTCACACTATTCCTGATACAACCCAGGATGCCGTTGGCCTTCTTGGCCACCTGGGCACAGCACCGGCTCATGTTCAGCCGGCTGTCGACCAGCACCCCCAATGGACAGACTTACTTTTCAGTAGCAGCCAGGGATATCTGAGTGCTGCCCAACAGACTTGAAACAGTATTCAATGCTGTGCCTTGCAACTGTCAACTAAGGGTTTTTGCAACTTGCTCTTGGCAGGGGCACAGCAGACACAGAGGCAGCAAACTAGACATTCACAGGATTCAACATGCCAAAGCATGGAGCTGTTTTACTTCAGAACCTGCTGAAAGACCAAGTTGTTCCTCCAGAAGTACCCAAGGGAGTGGAGGTTTAAGGGCTTTATTTCCAGAAGACAGCAAGTTTCTGCATGCACAGGCACCTTTTTATAGCTTGCTATACATCTGGAAGCATGTAAGTGTTTAATCCCTGCATTTACATCACTTGAAACTTTAAATGAGACTGGATTGTCAACAATGACACAGAAAGCGCAAACATGCGATAAATACTTGTGATTTGTATTTGGACAGAAGCACGATGATGTACACGCATCACATGAAGGTGAAGAATCACACTTTGCTCCAACAGCAGCTGAAGAAACCATTTAATATCATCAATAAGGAATAAGCATTTTAAAAGTCAAAAGGACTGGATAACTTGTACCCAAGAGTCCTAACAACTGACTGAGATCTCTGATATGCTTATAGAGCATTTATAAAATTCCGGAATCTTGATACCCTGAAATGGCATTTACATTGTGCTGTTAGACTAAGAGATTACACAGGATGATGCCTGTAAGTATCAGCTCGTCATCCTAGCACCAATTCCAGAAAAGTAACTGAAGAACATGCATGCCTCTTACCAGGCACACAGAAATAGCACTCATGCCAAACAGCGGAATTTTATGAAAATTAGGTCTCTCAAAAAACAAACACACCTCTATTTCATTCTTTGACAAGACTCCAAACTTGGCTGATAAAGTAATAGTTGTTTAGTTTAATAGTTTAATAAGCAGACTTTCGTAAAACGTGAAACTTGTTATCACAAGACATTCTTACTCACATCATATGACACTGGTTTTAGGTGTATATTATACAAGCTAAGAACTAGCAGAGGTCAAGTACTAGTCATCAGTGAAGAACCAAGCAGTAGGGTTCTGCTGAGAACTGCATCAGGCCTGATCTTATTCCAAATCACTGACAGTAAAAATGTTAACAGTTCCATATGAGCGGAGGCTAGGAGCCTTCAAATACGGGAGAGGGAGGGATAGACACCTCTTTATCTTTTCATGCCATTAATAACTTTACAGGAAATTATTATTCCATGTTTGTAACAACAAAGGAATTAGGGATACCCGATGAAATTTCAGCAGCAGGCTTAAAAAAATGCTTTTTAATATAAAGCACAAGTAAATTACATAATTTATTACCCCTAAATACTGTGGAACTAAAATGTATAAAAGGGATTGGAGAGATCAGACAATTTCATAGACAGCAGCTCCACTGTGTCTAGTACAACAGTATGAAACTACAGATTGCAAAGACCTGGGAAAATAGCAATGAAGGGATCACCATGTCTCGCTAAGGTCTGTGCTTCCTAATCCCTGAAGAAAGCCCCTCACACCCAACATTAGAGACGCCTTTACACAGACATCACATTCAACTCTGCGTGTCCTTTTTCCAGGAACACCTCAACAGAAGAGAGGGTAATTACATAGCACGTAAACCTAAGAGACACAAAGGAGTTCAGGAGCCAGAGGCACTGACTCACCAGGAAAGATTAGAAGAGCTAAATCTGTCTGGCTTCAGTAAGCAATAACTCGTGAGGACAAGGGGATAGGCTGAAAATATCAGTGACCGAATGGAAGGTGGGAGATTACTGCATGAGCTGTTGAGAACTAAATTAAAAATGAACAACGGAAAAAGGAACGTGAAGGAAAGATCCTGCCCTGGCAGAGGAGAAGCCTGCTGGGTACGAGCTGAAGATTTTCTGGCTCTGATGTTATTTCTTCCTCCATTCAGATGGTGTTTTTAGTTACCAAGAGAATGGATACTTGCAAAGCAGAGGTGGTGGGGTACAGATCAGAGGAGTCAAGCACTTTACTGCCTTCTTACTAAAGACCTCTCCACCCAGTTTAGCACTAACCAGAGAGAGCGCCACATAACAGAAGTTTGCAAGCCCCAGTGACTGACAGCAGCATTAAGAGCAGACAGGACAAGTGACCTGCAACACTAAATGCTCTGGTGTACTCCTGCAGATCCCCCTCCCCAAAGAGATTCCAGGACAGTGAACAACATTTCATTAAGTGAGGATGAAGAAAGGATGCATTTAAAATATTAAATATGATGACTTTTGAACTATAAATAAAAAACTAGGTTCATACAGATATGACTGATCTTGATATGAATATATACAGATATGAATACGTAGCTACCATATAGATATGAATCATATCATGATATATGCATGAATATTCGTATCTATATATGTGAGTCTATATAGAGATATGATTTCATCCTGATACAAGAAAAAGATGTTTACAGTGAGAATAATCACTCACTGGAACAAACTCCCCAGGGACGTGGTAGAGTCCCCATCAGTGGAGGTTTTCAAGATGCGATTGGTCAGGGTGCTAGATATTCTCATCTAGGCTCCCTTTCCCACAAAAGGTTGGATCTTTCGCGGTCCCTTCCAACCCGGGCTGTTTTATGATTCTATGATTAGTTCTTTCATTAATGAATTCCAGAAATAGGGATTTAAGAAGCTAGTACTTCCTCCTCACTGTGATGGGCACCCAGGTTTGCCACAGGCACGGAAATGCCAACAGCAAAAGAGGGGATCCTGAAAGGAACTGGGCTGGCTAAACTATGGAATGCAACAGGACAGAGTCCCTCTGGAAAAGAAAACATTCAACTTCTTAGATAAAGAGAAACAAAACCAGTATTGGACAAAGCTACCGAGCCTTGAACCATTCCCAGAACTGGAAATAGGACAAAAACCTAGACATGGAAGTCCTGCGGATTCAGCTGGAATGAGTGACACTGAAACACATTCTATTTCTTCCTCTCTTCAGCAGTAAAGAATTTTTATTCCTATGCTTACTGATTCATTTTGTGTGGTGAAATCATTGGTATAGTCATTCATTTTGCATCATTCTGACTACAAAATTTCACTTGGAAACTCCTCTAAGCCCAATGATTTCTTACTGTTCTACAGGTCCATTTTAGCCCATCATTTAATATACAATTAAAAGACTGAAAGGACTGGAGAATTTACAACTCTCTTCTAAAATCTGTTTCAACTTTGTGCTGTTAAGGGCAGACAGCACAGCAGGAGAGCGCTTGTCCAAGGTGACAGTGAGATAAATGGAAAATTCTTGCACTAAACCTGGCATCACTAATTTTAAAACATACAAGCAGAGACATCTTTAAGTACACCAACAGTCTGCAGGACAAAACTCACTGAGGACCTTGATGTTGAATGCAGGAACAAAAGCTAGGTAGCTAAAGAGAATTCCCATCCAGGAACAGAAACTACCACATTTGAAGTGGAAGAAAAACTATGGAATTTAGTGAACTGAAGTCTGAATAAACTCTCTCCACAGTCAACAAATCTGAATTCAAGTAGAACAGGTGAATGAAAAGGCTGTGAGAAAGACAGGGAATGCAAATCTATCCTACAAGAGGACACTAGAAGAATTTGGTTTCTTTAATCTAGCAAAATGAAGGCTAGAAGGAGTTGTGACTGATGTCCATAAAAATATACCAAGGACAAGCAGACAAAGGGTCAGACAGCAGGAAAGAGATTTTTCCAAGATATAATATAATGAAAACCATGAATTAACAAATGCAAGTTCAGCTTGAAAGTAAGTTTTCTAATCATTCAAGAAGTAGAAGTCTGGAGAAGTTTTTGGTTTCTCCCAGTAGGAGGAACCTGAGTGTGTGCACACACGTTGAGTAACAGGAGGAAACAATCTATATTTAATAAAAAGTTTGACTGACTTATGGATCCAAGCTGGTAATTGTCTTCCATCACAAAGTCTCGAAACTATTCTAGGAGTTATCTTTCTCCACAGAAAGACACAGTCAGAAAATACTACTGAGCTTGCAAATAGGGACCAGTTTTTAAAGGCATGCAAATGCTTAAGCCTCATTAATTTCTACAGGGGTTATTTTAATGCCTAAATTTTTTTGGATAATCCTCATCCTAAGCAGCAAGACCCATATCTGTTATATACGTTGCGTTTTCCTATTTTAAAAGCAAAAAATCAGATTCGCAGTGGAGTGTTTTGTTTAAACACAGTATCTTCTCTCTCTGTTAAAAACACTTCTCTGTTGCTTTCTGTTCTATTTGAGAAAGCAAACCAGATGATTGTGCCATACTCTTAGAGCAGGAAAAGGAAACTCTGCAGATAGTTCTGCATTTGTGTGAGAAATCATTCCACAGTTTACTACTTGGTCCTTAAAGCTCCAGATCAGATAAAATTTGCAGTTGACACAGAGTGATATATTATGATGAATAAGCAGCAATCACACAAGTAATCTCTGTCACTTTGTAGGTGAATCACATTCAAACTGTGCCTTAATAGACCTGAATGTTTAATTGTACATCTACAAGAAGAGGTTACAATTCCTACCTCCAAACTGTTGGGGGATCACAGCATAAGAAAGAATTATAAGGGCCCTTCAACCCAGTAGCAAAAGGTCATAAAAACATTCCTATGGCAATAAATTAAAAGCCATACAAATTCAAACAGAAAATATGGCATATTTTTCCTTGCTCAATGGGAACTTTAGTCATTTAAAAAATTCAATGATAGAAAGCAGAACGTTGTATCTTTTCATAACTTTGACAGGACTCTGCTCTGTCAGAATGTATATTCTAGTCAAGCCAGCTGAGCAAATACAGGTGACATGATCTTTCTCGCGTTATACAAGAGAGGTTTATTAATCTTCTTAGGGTTTAAAATTTACAGGTCACGTTGCAGGAAAACAAAGTTTGCTACATAAGAATTCTAAGCCTGACAATGTCCTGATGAGTACGTAGTCTCACCCAGTAAACAACAAAAACAGACCAAGGTGCAGAGGTCCAAGTGTAAAGGCAGCATTGCAGCAGCATCACGGAGATGAACAGGACTGCTCGTGACAGCAGGGCATCCCGATGCTATGCACTAAGTGGGCCAACCCCCTTAACACTGGATGCTTCAGGACCAAGCTGTGCTGTCAAGGTCTGCCTCTGGCAAACAGTAATTGTGGTGCCAAGCATGAGGCCTGCATTCAAACACATATGGTAATATTTCTGAGCAATTTCCAGAGGACAAGTCTCCTTTAAGGAGAAGACTTGACTCGCTTCTGACTCCAGAGCAACAGGATAGGACATCTGAGCAGAAGCAGCTGACAGGATCTTTTGCACCCTCCAGCAAGGAAGTCAAGGTGCTTTGAACATCTAAGATCAGCCTAGCTTTTTCCTAGGGAGGGAAATTAGCAGCATATCCTTTCTAGATAGCCTTGTGGAGCTGGGATAAAGCATCATGGGAGAAGTAAAAGCCTATAAAGCTCCTCAGTCAGCACAAGTTTTGCCAGTGCAGAGCCCTTCATGACTCCTCTATTTTCAGGTGCTCTGCAGAGGATGGGTTAAGCCTGGGCAAACACAGAAGGATGACATCAGCCATTATTGCAGACAAAGAAGCATCAGTCACTTAGAATTTGGGATTCTCTTTCCATTATTATCTTCAATCTGCAGAGCAGCTCTTTCTGGACTATTTCTTCAAAAATTATCTGAAAAAAACAGGCTTCAGGTGCAACCTCGTGCCTTCAAATAGCAGCTCGAATATGCTTCTAAGCCTCCCTACAACCCAGATACAGCCATTTCTACAGCACAGATGGAGACTGAGACAAAACATTGGGAACAGAGTCAGCAGCGGAATCCAGATATCCACTATCAGATATCATGTCTTTAACAAAATTACTTCTTTCACCGTAGTAGAGTCCCATTGGCACCAACAGCTAAAGGAGCTCTGGAAGTACCAGCTGCATACATAGCAGCAGGCTCCTACACCCTGATGCTGGGGTGCTGACAGAAGTTAGGCAGATGTCTCCAGCTCTACTCTGGCAAGGTTAGTCTTCGGGTCAGGATTATGGTTTAGGCTTAAAGAATACACAAGCAGTAGTTCCTTCTCTCTAAGAGCTGTATAAAATTATGCAAGGAGTGCGATAGCAGCTTTATGAACTTAAACTGTGCTGCTCAAGGGGTACCAGGCTCTCCACTCTGCAATGGTCTTGCTCAGTTTCATCAGCCCATTTGTTTAGCTGTAACAGGCTTTTCTCAAGGACATGAAATCATCCCTGGAAACAGCAGGTAGATGCTATTTCTGGGATCGGTCACTTCCCAGACTAATTCTCTACTCAGATGCTAAGTAGTCTTTAAGGCCCTGAATATTTATCCTGTCATCCTCCACCTATTCACTGAGAGGCACGTGCTTTTCACAGCCAACGTGCTAAGAAAGATGGCAAGGGCACCCCTCTCAGCATGAGTGAGGTGTCCCAGCCGCACAGTGCCCGAGTTCAGCTCTCACTTACAGCACTCTCAGCCCGAGTCCCACAGTTTGTTTTCACTGATGTTTCTAGAGACTGAATCTTCCACAAGAGCTGCAGTCCTGGTAGGTGCCCAGCATGATTCCACTAAAATGACAGAGTATCACTGACTGGAGTGGTCAGCCACCATCCACTGAGCTGAGCACTCCCCCAGAGCTGTAGGACAATCAACTGCTTCCCAAAGCTGGTCTGCTCTGGGGTGGCTTCAGCTAGCACCACCCATCTGGTAGATCTCTAGTATGCTTGTCCTTGGGAGCTGCACTACCACGTTGCTCTTTACGGTGAGGGAACAGATCTGCACAAAGGAGATGGCACTGCAGGGACACCAGAGCAAACCTGAGGCCTCTAACCAGCTACCCTCTCCAGCCACCACAGAGAATCATAGAATCATAGAATCATTAGGTTGGAAAAGACCTCTAAGATCATCAAGTCCAACCATCAACTAACACCACCATGACTCCTAAACTAGGCCCTGGAGTGCCACGTCTATACCTTTTTTGAACGCCTCCAGGGTAGACGACTCCACCACCTCTCTGGGCAGCCTGTTCCAATGCCTAACCACTCTTTCAGTAAAGAAATTCTTCCTAATGTCCAATCTAAACCTCCCCTGACGCAACTTGAAGCCATTTCCTCTCGTCCTATCGCTAGTTTCTTGGGAGAAGAGTCCAGCACCCGCTTCCCTACAACAAGTTCTAGGCACTTCCATCAGATGCAGGTGGAGCATGGGCAGGAGCCAAGAAGAGGCAGGCAGATTGTTTCCTGACACAAGACTGAGGCTTCATGTGCCACTGCACCTCGAGGAGCAAGAAAACTCTGCAAACGGAACATGACATCTAATAGCTGGGAAGAAGGACCAACAGCAGTGATTTCCCAAATGAGGGATCAGGAAGCGCCTGGCTATACTCAGTTTTGCCCCTGAGTGACAGAAGGGCTATGCAAAAGAGAAACGCAAGAAATATTACTATGTTTCTCAGTGATCTAGAGCTAAGATGGACAAATCTTCAGGACACACTAACAGTGGACCACATCTGAGCCAGCTCATGTTTCGCCTGAAGCGGAAAGGATTTGTCATCTCCCTCCCAGAAAGTCCTACTCCAAAACCAAGAAAGAAAAGCCTCCATTTTACACCTGAGGGAGTAGCAAAGAGCCAAGTTCACAGAGATAACCAGGCCAGCACTCTCATGTAATGCATGGGTCTGGTACCATTGTACTGTCCTAAGGGAAGAAACCTTCATGCAAGCCGCTATTACTGACAACAGTTTCTGCCTATTGCCAGTGGCAGTAGCACTCCACTTGGAAACACTGCCTGCAGAAAGTCCACTGACCCAAAGGATCAGGCAAGCCTACTGAAAACTTGGAAACAAATTCAGGAAGATAATCATAGTCAGAGCATGAGCTAAGGCAGCAAGACACAAGGCTTTAAACTTTTGCACAGAACACCATACATGTGTCAGGGGCTTTATGGGCCCTCTAGTGCCACCTGCCCCTTTCTGACATCCCAAAGTGCTGCATGTGAAGACTTGAGGGGATTCTATAGGGGGGGCTGCATGAGATGCATCAATCATTAGCTCCAGTCCACCTTTCTCATGCAATGTCCTGAGTTAGATCCTCCTCGCTCCCTCAAAGGATCATACACAGCACTCGGCAGATTCCTGAGGCCTTTACTCCTTCAGGGTTACCCACCAGTCCCAGAAGTATGCATTTATTTTCTTCCACTTTCCTCAGTGCACAGCAAATAGGAACTGAACTTTCCACCTTAGTCCCCTTTGGTTTTTTTACATTTCTTCCATCTCACTCCTGATCTGCAGCAGCCATTCTCACCTCGGGTATGGAAAAGTAGGGAAAGGAGGTGAAAGCAGGGGAGGAAACAATCATTGTGTGTTTGTGATCAGTCAGGTCCAGAAGCCACTTGACCCAGAGAGATCAGAGTTTCCCCTACAACAATGGGTGAGCCTGGGAAGCAAATCAAGCAGACTGAATGATTTTTGGCAGAGAGAGAACAGTAGGAGTGGTACAGACCTCTTCCTCCTCAATGCGAGCAGGTTCAATCAGCAGATTATTGGCTTGATCAAACGACACCCCCTGTTAGGACAGGAACCAGCAAAGAGGCATGCGGATTAGTGGAGCATAAACCAAACCCGCCACCACTACCACCACCACCCAACACACAAACACACACCACTCTGATAGGTCTGGACACACAGCACCAGAGCAGACCCCACTCACACCACTCCTGGTTACCACCTACCAGCGAGTACCAGCGACAGGGCTGCTCCCGGGCCTTACAACATGCAGAGTGTCAGCGCTCTTTGGCCCAGCTAACTGGAAGCTGCACCTTTAAGGCCATATTTTGTCTGCGTTGGCACTCTGAGGCTGTGATCACCAAGCTCACAAGCTGAACACTATTAGCTGATTTTACCCCCTCTGTACCAAGTCATTCAGTGAAGAAGGAAGGATTAAACAACACAGGAGAAAAGCATAAAGGGACCTCTGGTGCCACCCAGCTGCTGCACAGGAATGAAGCGATCCCAAATCAAACTGCATTGGTTCCTCCTGCAAAGGGAAGAGCCTCTGGTGGAACAGTGCATCCTGCCAGACACCCAGGATCCTGCTCCCAAATGCATGAAACCTTAGAATTTCTCTTGAAAAACCAACTGTCTTTGCAAAAAACCCTCTGGTTTAAGGATTCAGCCTCCTGCACATCCTGTCCTACCTCCTTCTTCAATGCATGTATGCAGCACCTCTTACCTGAAACTCCACTGCACAGGGACACTGCTCCCCACTTTCCCACTTCTGGAAGATGGCTCAGGGGACAAGCTAATAAATCTGCCTTCATGGAACAGGCATCCAACCCAGCCCCACGAAAAGGAAAACTGTGATTTCCAGGCAGAAAGCTTAGCCGATAACAATGGTCTTTCTGATAGACACACCAAACCCGTGGTCTCAACGCCTGTGTAGACTTTACAGGTTTTGCCAATGGGTCAGTGCATCCCCAGCTTTGAGTCCCTGATTGAAACAAGCTTTTTGGGTGAGGGTACTTCCCAAGTATGGCAGGTCTTGGATGAAGGGGACTCAAGATAACATTCTTATGAGCAGCGGCAACTCCTTTTCATTCTGAAGAACTTCACAAACAGTAAGGAAACTACATGCCTCGTCCCTAGGGAGCAAGGGATGAGCTGTATGAGCTCAGATACAGCAAGGCAAGCATCCACTCAGAGAAAGGCTCCAAAGCAAACTTGAGTGCAAGAACCTTCCCCTGAGCAATTTGCACTCCAGCATGGGGTAGAAATGATCCCAACAGTCCGGAGTGTGTGCAGTTAACGGCAAGAACAGATTTTACTCCAGCACCTTCCACCAGTTCAGAGACCCACATCTCACCCATGAGATTTGCTGGTGTCAGACTATGATGGAGATTCAGCCACATCCTAATCCCTGCATGCCAAATACACCTCACAAAATCATCACACCAACTTCAGTAAGAACCGGTCTAACCTCATGCATTGTCCCTCATCAGTATATTCCTATTCCACTGTGAGGATCTTCCTCAGGCAGGAATCTCTGTGTGTCCCTAACCAAACATGGTGATTCAGCTGAGTAGAGCCAAGGACCTCCTATCTCATCAGCCCCCAGCATAACCAGAAAGGCCCATTGCAGCCCCATGGCCCATGGTAATGGCAAAACTCCAGAGCACAAGTTCCCCTAAATCCCAATGCACAATTCATCAGACTGCATCTGCACTGGGGCAGGCACAGGGTGGAACCAACGGGAAGGGCATGCTCCTGTCTGCTGTCACTACCCACTCCTCTCCAGGAAGCACTGTGGCAGAAAGACAAGTGTAAGCAGCCTGAACATAAGCCTGAGATTAGATCCATCCAGGGATAAAGCTCATCCTCTTGCAAATGAGGTGCAACAACCAGCAAGCGAGGCGGCGATTGAAAGGAATGGAAGAACCTGTCAGTGATGGGACAAAGGAACTGTTCTTGCAGCACAGAACACAACATCACACATAATGGGGAGGGTGCAAGGATCTGGATGCAGTGCAAGGATATAAGCAACATGGCACAGCTCTTAGACAATCATATGAGCCCCAGAACGAACTTCAGTTCTCCCACCCTCAGCATGTCTCTCCTGAAGTGCTGGAGCCTCTTTGCCAACGTTTTCGTTGGTACCACATCAACCTGGTTGGTAGTCCAAAGTAGCAGAAGGGAGGTCTAGCACCCCTCTGACCTTCCCCCCTCCCCACAAGACCTTACCTTCACCGATGGCTGAGCAGATAAAGCTCCGTTCTGTCTGTCATCCTCATCCCACGCTTCCTCCTGATCCTCAGGCTCTGTGTTGTTATTGCAGCCTCCTAACTCTTCTTCCTCTTTGGGGACTCCATCACTGTTCAGCCCCTGCAGGAGTGCCACCACTGCCTCTGGCTTGGGCAGTTTAGTTATCTTAAAGTGTTTCTTATAATGGGGTGTGTCCTTGCGGATAAGCCTCTGTTTTTCCACTGGGAATGGTCGCTCTTCATCTTCATCCTCATCCTCACTCCGTATGAGTGTGTCCTCAGCAAAGTGTACAGTGGGCTACAATGGCAAAGCCCCAGAAAGGTTGTGAACCTCAGGTAACAGCTGTAGCTGGAGGCAGTGCAGAAACCTGCTGTCCCCCCACTACCAACACAGGCAAAGCCAGCATTGCTGCTTTTGTGCTAAAGAAAATGCAGGAATACACATTAAAATTTCACCATACTTGCCCTTTCCCATATCAACTCCTTCACCCAGACACATCTTCTGTCAGCTCCAGGGATTGAGGGCACTCAAACCTGTAACGCTGATTTTCCCATAGTCCCTGCCTGGCTCCCACACTGTCCTCCTTAGTCTCCCATGGACCCAACTCCCACAGGCTGCCTGAATGTCTACTTGCACTTGGCTTCCATGGCTTGTATTTGCCTCCAGGGATGCCCAAGTCACACTCTGTACATCCATTTACCATTTTCTCTGAAACTTTCAAGTCCTTCCACTTTTTATCATGACCCTGCTGCAGTTCCTAGGCTCCTACCTCATTGTATTCCACTTCCACATCTTCCTCCTCTTGGTCAGCAGCTTCCTTATGCTCCTCTTCGGCTCTGGGCTTTGCCTCCTTCTCCAGCTCCTGCATCTCAGGCACCTGCCCATTTGGCCAGCTCCTCTCTCCCTCCTCTCTCTGCCCCTCTCCCCTAAAGTCAGCAGAGGCAGTGCTGTTGGAAAGGTGGGAGTCCTCACTGCGATTTGACAGGGCGCTCAGCCTCTTCTCCTGAGAAGATGATTGTAAAAATCAAGATGGAAACCAAAGCAGCAGATGGAGCAATGTAGTGTGACTGATGCGAGGTGGAGTATGATCCAGTAACAACAGAAACAGCTTTTTCTTCAGGCTGCCTGCTGCTTTCCCTGCCAACCCTGCTGCATCTCACCTAGGTCCACCCCTGTTGCACCATCTGTGTAGGCATTTGTTCTTAGTATCACACCTGGACAGCAAGATGCCTCCTCTGAGCACTCCGTTCCCATCACTCTTTACTGGGAATATCAGAGCCTTCTTTTCCTCTCCCTGTATTATGACAAAAGTGGTACCAATGCACACAATTCCCCGTATGCTGTTCTCTGTCTCCTGGTTGCATCTCTTGCTCTATCTCAGTGGCCCCAGCTGACACCACAAGGCAGATTCCAACCCTTGGCATCCAGGCAATCCATGCTCAGTCCCTTCCAGTCTTTCCCAAAAGTAAGTTCTTTCTGCCCAGCTTTCACACATTGCCTCCCCATTCCCCAAGTTCGCTCCGTGTTCCCTATAATTACCCATTTCTTAGTGAACAGCACTCACTTCTGAGTTAGGAGAATTCAGGTCTGTGTCAGGCTTTGCAGCATATACCTCATTGCGCCGAACTTCAATTACTTTCTTCATAACCTTCAGTTCACTGGGATGAGGGGTTGCTCTGCGCTGTAAGCCCTACCAAAGAAAAACACTCAGAGCAGGAGATTCAACAGTCAGAGCAGCATGTGCCATGCCTCAAGACTGAACCACTTCAAATAACATGTTTTATCAGAGCGCTAGAGCCCCAGCTGGACATGACCTAAATGTCACATTGCAGGATCTGATCTAGGCCTCTCCACTACTATAGCCTGCAGCTGGGAAGAGGAAAGAAATGGAGGCAGACAACACTTCTCAGAGCGCTCTATCAGACATTATTCTGCTCTCCATCTGATAGAGGGATTGGGAAGAATTAGAGATGGGAAGTTTTAAGTTGTGCTTCAGGCTTAGTAAATGCGAAACTGTCAACATAGAAACCCTAAAGGAACACAGAGGTGGAATATCTTCTTAATCCCTCCGGTGTTTCTTAACATATCTGACAAGCCTGTACACTACCAGAATTTGTGATGCTTATCTAGTTCCATCCCAGCTAAGAGTCAAGAAAAATAGCATTCTAAAATTAATAACAATGTTAAAAACAATCAAAAAACCCCCACACACCAGCAGCATATACATGCTGCAAGGACAGATGCAAATACAATTTATTAGAAGGATTCAGATCTCAAGAGAATCTCTCTCCACAAGAGAAAAAGGGAAAAAAATCCTGCAGAAGATTTAAACCAGCAGAGTACTTGCTGAAAACTGAAACTTTTATCCTGCACTTTGCATGTGCAATTAAAGCAAAATGATCTTCCATAGTTTTTGAGGCTGGCTGTCTACAGTGTTTAGCTACTTCAGTAACAGGATACTCCACAGCATGGGCTTGCATCTGACTCCATGCTTGGAGGGGTGGAGATTGCCTGGCTCAAGTTTGGCTGTGCAGCTCTTCCCCATGAGGAGGGTCAACTAAAATCCAGTCCTGACAGTGCTCTGACTATTAGGATCTTGAGACTACCTGAATGCTCTATGGGCAGGTTTAGCAGTCACAGTTCAACTGCCATGGGACAGCAATCAAAATGTAAATCTGCACAAAGGCTCTCAGGGAATTCTCTTTTATACCTGCTTGTCTCCTCAGGGCACCAAATGCCCTTCAGACTGCGAAAATATAGTACATGTCTGCAGCAGTATTACAGGGTGAAACAAGAACACCATAATGGCTCCCCATCTTAGGAAAAAAGTTTAGAATGTGCCTATGTTTCCATAGGGAGCTAACAAGCCTTCAGAAACTCTTCTTACCCGTCTCTCAGCTCCAGTCTCCTCTTCATCATCTACTTTGGGCTCATCCAGGAACTGAATCACACTGACTCTGTTTAAATTGGTGTCCGTCCAGCTCTCATCCACACTGTTCTGCAAAAGATTCTCTGGGGAGAAAGATAACACAGTGGGAGCGACTGAACGAGCAGGGTTGTAGGCTTGGATGAAAGACAGTTCTCAACCCATTAGGGCACTTCTGTATCTGCCACAGAGGCCTTGAGGACAAAGGATGTAGACTCCAGATCTTGTCACCTCTTGTACATCTCCCACCAGATCTACAGCAGCCTCTACAAAAAGGACCTGAATGGTTCAGCTCTAGCAGTCCTTAACCAAGAACTAAGGAAAAAGGTAGGATTAAGGCATGAATCAGAAGTATTGACACAAGAATATCATCATGACAGGAAGCAAACCTTACAGACAATTAACTACTCGGTCAATACATCAAAGCAGAAGACTTGAAGACTAGGCTGCAGCTTCTTTACCACCTGGCAGAGAAGCAATTTCTCAGTTTTAACAATCTCTGCCTTGGAAAGTTGCCACCAGCCATTCAGGAGCCTAGGTCTGCTACAGGTAATGAAGAACAGTCCAACCAAGCAGAGAGGAAGGTTCAAGGCCTCTTCCCTACAGCACTCTCCAGAGTCCACAGTACTGCAGATAGCGTTCATAATGCAGTCTCTTACCTAGGCTAGGAGAGGGCTGCTGGGGAAGCAGGTAACAAGTGAGAACTTTTTCTCCTGTCTTTTCATCATCCTCTGTTTGGAATTTCAGCATGGGCTGGGACTGATTTTCTGCCAGCCACAGGGCTTTCAGGTTAAGATTTGTCAAAGCAAATGGCAAGTTCTGTAGTCTGCAAAAGAAAAGAAGAACTGCTGGTTAAACTTACTTGGTAATGAAGGAACTTCAACTCAGCTCCAGACTGCCTCACCTGCATCGGAGAAGGACAGAGCCAAGCCACTGCAGGATCCCTCACTCTTATACACACTGAAGGAGCTGGTTTGTGCTCCATATGGCTCTGCCACAGCCACAGACTGGACTCCAGTAACTCACCCTCATCAGTTTTTAGTAGAGGACAACAATGTGAAAATGGTGAACTTTGAAGAGGGGTTTGAAGACAGAAAAACTATGCTTTCATGGACCAGTATACAGAGAGTGTTCCAAACAGAAGCTCTGGTCAGCTTCCAACCGCTACAAAAAATACGAGCCTCAGCTAACAGAACCGCAGCTAAAATCTGCAGAATCTTGCAGAACAGATCACAGATATTTGCACACTGTGGGGTTGTGCACGTCACAAACAAGGCTTTGGCACCAATCACCTGAGGACTGATGACACAAAACTACAAAACCTGCAGGAAGGAAGACAGTGGACCAGGGACTTCCCCTGATCTTTATTTCACACATGGCAAAATGCCCCCACACTTCTGCATTAGTTCTACTCTGTATTCAAGTAACACACAAGAGGACTTAACAGGCAAAGCTTCAGACACACACACCCTCTTTCCAGAGCCCTAAGCAGCCAGTCTGGACTTCTCCAAACCGCAGATCCTGGGATCAGCACAGATCAAGTGTCTCCCAAAACACACCAGGGCCCAGCCCGTGCTGCTCCTTCACAACAGCCTCCTTAGGAACATGCCTACAAGCCTGTTTACCCTTCCTGCTGCTGACCTGTTCCCAGCCACATCCAGGACGTGAAGCTCAGTGGTGTTGGCAAGCTCTGGTGGCAGGAGGGCCAGGCGATTGTCTCGCAAGGACAGCACGTTCAGATTGGCACAGCCTCCAATCTCAGCTGGAAGGGATGTTAGCCGGTTCCGATCCACGTTCAGGTTCGTCAGCTTGGCCAGCTTGCCGAGGGACTTTGGTAAGGCCTAGGAAGGAGATGATTCAGTAATTGCAAAAGATAAGAGCAGTAGAATAAAGGTATAAAGGCATAAAGCCCTCTATCTGGGGAAAAAAAAAGCTGCCTTCTGTCCTAACAGACACATTTTCGACAAAGTTCTGACTACAACTTTGGGACAGATTTTCCCTCAGGCTCACAGATTGTTACATGCCAACTCTCCACCTCAGCACAGCACACTCAGAACACCACTGATCAAGACTTTTTCTCCTGTTCATCTGTCTGTTCCCAATACTTGTGTTTTAACAATCAAATCATGAGCAGTTTGGAGCAGGGCCACTTTAAGTGACACTACTCCATGGCCCCTCGCTAAATGCGGCTTTTGATGTAGTCCTGCTCCCATCAGATTAGATGGGCTTCAGGACTGGCTATCCTAGAGCCAGCACCCTAGCTATCCTAGAGAATTTTTCAGAGAAAAAAAACCAGCGAGAATAAGCAGCTTCCACCACGGTCTTCTCAAGGGCCTGTGAGCTAGGTGAAACTGCATCAGAGCAGCTGAAGGGAGAGCAGCTGGAGCATGCTCAGGAAGCCAGCGCAGAGGCCAGAACATGGGAAAAGATCCCTGGCATGTGGCTAAACTGAACAGCACAAGAGAGGCAGGGTGGCTGCTGGTGTACTTACTGTCAGCATGTTCTCTGTCAAGATGAGTTCTGACAGATTTTCACAGTCCCCAATTGATTCTGTCACCTCTGTCAGCCGATTCTGGTCCACCTTGAGGATGGAGAGCTGCTTCAGCTGACCTGGCCAGGGCAACAAGCTAAGTGTGAACTATGCCACAGAGATAATGATGCTGTTCTATGTTCATCTGGCCGAAATGCCTCCCATCAGGGACTCTGTAACCTAAGAATACAGGCACCACCTTTCTTCCCAACCAGGCTTGTTCACAGGTTTCACCCATGCATGATGCAGATCAAGAACCTGAACCCATCCTGTAGAGTTCTGCTCACCAGTATCATCTATTGCTTCTGCACTCAACTATTGTGACTATGTCCATCAAGCCCTAATACCTTGTTACACACACTCTTGCCTGAAGCCCCCCCGCCAGGAGCACTGCCTGGGCAGTGAAGTCCTGCACTGCCCCCCATCCCACAATACTCACCAATCCCATCCGGAATGCATTCCAACAGGTTCTGCGACAGGAGCAAGTCCGTCAGTGCTACTAGCCCACTGACCTCGTTGGGCAACTGCTCCAGCTTGTTCTCTGACACATCCAGACAGACCAAGCGGCGGAGATTGCCCAGCTCCTAGGATCAGAAAGGAGACACTACGGCTCGAGCAAGCAGGTGAGGAAGGGAGCAGAGTGGTGAATCAATGGCCCTGAACAGGTACTCACTGGAGGCAGGGCTGAGAGCTGGTTCCGGTCTAACCAAAGCTCACGCAGGTTTGGTAGTGCTCCCAGTGTATCTGGCTGTAACAGAGCAGGACAGTAATAGCATCAGTCCCTTCTACCGGGGAGAAGCTGCTCTAGAATGCTACAAATCACACCACACCCCTGCAAAGCTAGACATTGTTATTGCTTTCACACCTCCTAGAACCATTCACCAAATGGTTTATGAAGGTAACGTGTTGGTATGCCACAATATAGCAGCACATACGTTTGCAAATGATGGGATGGCATACTGGCTGCAGAAGGTCCCAACAGGAAACATGGAAGACAACAGCAAGGACTGTCTGGTAGCAGGCAAGACAAGAACTAAAAAGGGTTTTGGAAACTCTGGGCTTATAGAAGAAATGAGTCTTTCTCCTCTCAGACGCGAAAACAAACACTTGGATAACACTGGCCAACTCAACATGATATAGCAGCACCACCAGCAATGGTAGACATACGCTTATAGCATCACTCCACAAACACCACACACACTGATTAGCATTTGGGTTTGCAGTTAATGCCACTGGACGGCAGTTCAAGAGTCACACAGCTGTTCTCACAAGCTGCAGCCTTGTGGATAGCAAGCTGCACGAACTCCTTTGCCTCCCAATTTAGGTGGGCTTCTGCCAAAAAGCGTTCCAGAACTTTAAGAGCAGGATTCAGTAACAGCTTAATCCATAGCTGCAAAATTAAAGAATATCACTGGATGTCCCTGAATGTCAAGACAAGCTGAATTTCAAGACTGTGCACTGGGTCTCAGCACGCTTATGCTCAGACCCCTCCATGAAGGCACCTCAGTCCAGAGGGCACATGCCCCATGCTTGGCTGACTTCACTGCCAGGAACATGGAATGGTCCTGCGCTTTGCAGTAGAGAAATCAAATCAGAAAGGAACAAGGCAGAAAGTTAGCCTAGCAGAAGTGAAAAGCAACAGCTGGGGGCAGTGCAACACACAAGAAAAAGCAAGTACCAGAGAGTCTCATTGGAAAGGAAAGATCCTTAGGCAGCTAGATAGCAGGAATTAACATCCCAGAGCAAAAGTGCTTGGAAGAGCTGAGCAAGTTGTGCATGAGGACAGTAGGAAGCAACACACAAGAGCCAACACATGAAGGGAACATTATGCTGGGAACAATGACTAGGCCCTGGTGGGCAGATCAGAATCTTCCCAAACCTGTGGGTCTATTTCTTTGCATTTCAGATGAAAAACCACTTGCTTCCACAGAGGTACAGGGTTCCGTCCCTACCAACCACCCATATTCCCTCCCCACCATCCCTCACCTACCAGTACTTCCAGGTCATTGCCACCAAGATCCAACTGTTCTAACTTGACAAGGAAGGAGAGTGAACTGCAAGATACAGGGAGTAGAGAGGGGAAGAGAGGGAAAAAAAAATAAGAAAAAAAGAATGAATGAATGGAAGGTTAGCATCTGGGACACACATGTCACAAATTACATAATTTTTAATAACTCCTAAAACAAGTGGGGCAATCCTGACCTTTTTCATAGTCCCTCTGAGCCAAGCAGTTTAGGAGAGTTGGTACCCTTCCCCAAGCCAGACCATCTGTAGCAGGGAATCGGGTTCAGTAGCACCAGCAGTCCCAAAGCGGCCAATTTCCACTCTTTCACCAATTTGCCTTCTCCCCCTCCCATCATAAAATACTCTTTGAGCAAAACCATGACAGATGACGAGCCACACCTTAAAAGTTGCCGCCCCAGCAAGGATGGGGACCTGGGCACAGGCTAATAGATAACAGGAGAGAGTCAGCAGAGGACAATACATATTTATGGGGCAAGAGGAGCATAGCTGCAGGGAGAAGCAGGAATTACAAATTCAACAGCCTCAGTTTCCCCAAATGGGATGCTCATGCTGCTTAAGAGAAAGGGAAAGACAACACTTGCACGATGTCTCAGAAGAGGTCAAGACGCACAGACAAGAAGCTCACTAGGCAAGATACTGTGAGAAGTGTGCACAGGAGCCAAAGCCTGTCAACGCTGGTGGTCCAAGGATGTGCCCTGAGTATCCAAACACATTATGACCTGGTGATATAAAAGGCTGTAGTCTGCAACCCCACAAAACCAGGATTCAGTTCTTCTGACATGGCCCAGGTGTTCATGTATCCTCAGCTCTCAGTCCTACCCCATCAACTCCAACTCCCACTTCCCCAAACAGGGGTTGCTGTCTCCCACTTTACACTAGGGCAGAACTGCCACATCAGCCCTGCCCACTTCCCCAGCAGAGAGGGTCTTCAGTTCTTTTTAGTCTCTTCATAAGGAATTGTCCTAATACAGAAATCACGATATTTCTCCAGAAATAGAGCTATACATCTCAACGCCACCCAAGCTATGGAAGTTGGTGGCTGCAAATCTGTGAGAAAGCAATAAAAGAGATCTGTCTTGCCTGGGCCAGGCTATAAAAATAATTGGGCTACACAGGAAAAGCAAGTTCTTACCTTATGCGGTGGTGGATTTTGAGATATTATATTAACTCAAGCAAAGGTTTATCAACAGGATCATCAAAAGGATTCTGTTGTATGACAGTCTCTCATTATGACTGTACATTTGCTCTTTGACTTCTCTGAAAGGTGAAGCAGCCTTGACTGTCCCTTCGCACCTTCACAGTTTGAGTTCCCAAAATAGGGACAAGTGAGCTGTGGAATCCACGTTGATATACGAGGTCTTGCAAAATGCCTCAGTATAGATCACCCTCCACCATTCCATGAGAATACGTCAAAGAGAACTACCCTTCCCAAATTATTGCAAGCTGTGTCCCATCTGTGTGGGAGAGATGAGGAGTGATAATCAGCTGTACAAGACTGTTTCAGAACTCAATTGACAGCAGAAGACCAACCAATGAAATTAAATTTTGACAAGTAAAGGTCATTACAGGCTGGATCTTTTAAGGAGCTCAACAACAACAAAAATCAAAAGGACACTGATGCATTATGCAGTCACAAATTCACAGTCCTGAAGCCCACGGGGCTCAGTAACCTTGAAAACTGAAAGCATCACCCTTTTCGATAAGTCATTCTACTCTTTGGCAAGATCACTTGGACTTGTTTAGAGCCATTCTTGGGCACAACTTGCAACCAGACTAAGTACAAGAGCTTCAGACCTGGGTAGAGTACCTGACAGTACCACTGAAACTTCTTTGGTCATTGATTTCAATCTCATATTTGATTGACAGATCTGATGAGAATTACCTTGGCCTTCAAGATCCTCTTTCTACTTTTGGAAATCATGCAAAAGTAGAATTTGGGGAATGGAGGAAAGATGAAAAGAAGCTGGAATTGCAGTGCAGAATGAGTATCAAGCCCAGACTTATCTTTCAGAGAAAAACCCCCAAAACTCCTAGCATGCTACAAGTATCTTGCTGGATGGCATACAAATCTAACATAGGGAAACAAGGGAGCACTGGGCATGAGAGGTCTCCCCAGAAACCATACAGGTTTGCTCACAGAATGAATTCTCAAACTCCAGATACTTGCTGGTTCCTAGATGGTGAAAAGCCATTGGGATCATTCTTCACTGCAGTTTGAAAGCCCAACTTTGGATGTAGCTATTGCACCTCTTCGTTTACATGGTGTAACACAGTGGTGGTACCTGTCTGTATGAACACAAAGAACACGTGGAACAGACAGCAGTAGGCCCCAACACCAGGACCCAAACTTCTCCTGCTTGCCTGTTCTCAGCCTGGCATAAGGAGCTTTGGTTCTCACTTTCTCCCTCGTGGCTATATTCCGTGTGGGGCCATCTCAGCTGGTCTCTTAATATCGCCTTTCTGTGACAGGGTGTTAATGCTGACAAAAACTGCAGAAAAGATCCAGTGACTTTGGCATCAGAGACAAGATGACAGTGTTAATTTGAACTATGCTTCTATGTTGTGTAATCACCAGATATGAAGTCTGGGAGCTGACCAGTGCAGACTCTTTCAGCTCCCTTTTTGGAAGTGTCTTGTCCTCTGGTTCAAAGCTGACACATGAATTCTACAAGCAGATGTAACTGATGTCATATAAAGTCTGTACTTGCAGGTCCCAGAGGAAAATAATCACCGGGAAGAGCAAGCACCCGAGTCAAAGCAACATCTCACAGTGAGGGAGGCATGGCCATCACAGAAGAAGCAAAACTAAAGCCCTAACTGCTTAGAGTCTCAAAGCCTTGCCTGAACGCTGTATCATCAGATGCCTCCTTTGCCCTCTTTTTTAAATAAAGCAGGGGAGCAATGGGGGAAAGTACAGGTAGCCATACTGAAAAATTGTCATGAAAAGTAAGAGGGCACTGAGGAAAGGTGACAATAGTTGCATGCTTCACACATTCACTGAGGACAAAACACACTGCTATTCAAAAAGAAGTCGGGTAGAATCCCTTCCAACATATATTCAAGGAAGACTGGGGGAATCATCAGGTGGATGGATAAGCAGGCAGAAAACAAGCTGACAGAGCTAATGTAGGTTAGAAAACAACAAACAACTCTCCTGGGCTCCAAACCAGAGATTAACGTACAGTTCTCCACATCCTATCTACCTGATAGCATCAGCTGTACCAACCAGATCCTCTACCAGGAATTCACCTCTGTCCCTAACTCTCCAAAACATTCAGCAAGATTTACCTCTTCTCCCTTGCTGGCTTATTTTTTTTGTCTGCTGCAGGAAAGCCAGTTACCCCACCCATTCCCACAAACTGCTCAACGAGAACAATCAGAACGGGTACCCAAGAAAACAGAGATGTCAGAAGCAAAATATATCTTCAGCCGTATTCTGCTGCTCTTCAAATTATGAACTTCACTGTATACAGAGTTCTTCCTATACCCACATCAGTACATTTTTCTCTCTTTTTTCCAAAAGAATCCGTCATCTGCTCCACCTCTCCAGGAAAAATGGTTCTCACCATTTCCAGCAGCTTTCTTGTGAAACCCTGTCTATTCCAAATCAATCCTGACACAGAGGCTGAGTACAGACTCTGAATATCCTTCCCTGCTCTTAAGCCCTGTACCATCTCTCTCCCTCCTCACCCCAATTTACAGAAATCCAGCAAGATGCAGCTAATTTATGCAAAGCCTTGAGCCCTCCCAAGCAAAGTGCTAGAGCCTGTACTACAGAAACAGCAAGTCCCTGAGGAACCAGTACGAACGATCAGTCAGGAGGCTCCTGAAGCCACCAGACAGACACTCACGTGGGGAGAGTCTTTAGCAGGTTCTCACGTAGCTCCAAAGTCACCAGGTTTGCCAAACTGCAAGACAAAAGGGAGCGAGAAAGCCAGATTCACTGAATAGGGCTTCAGGGATACAAGGAGATGCTCATATCCCTTCCCTTGGGAGCACCCCTCATGACCTGCACAAATGCAGATATGCGAGTGTGTACACATGAATGGAGATGACAGGGGAAAAACAAAACACAAAGAAGATCTTAAATGACTTCTGATGAAGGTGACTGCTTATTGCAAAATCATGGAGAAACAACGCTGTGCCCAAACTCAGGACAAGGAAACATGGTATCACATACAGGACTGTCTGCCCAAAAAGATAAAATCCCTCACATGTAGAAAGCCAGATCCCATGGGAGGGGCACTGCACCCCACAGGCAAAGCCCCATGGGCTTTGCTGTGGCTATTTGCTAGCAGCATAAATCATTTCAACATCATCGGACAGGCCACACCTGTTTGGAAAGGGGCAATCGGGCACTCATAAAATAAGGAAAGACAGAGGATTTGAGAAGCCTGGATGCACTCCTTGCCTGTGCCACAGACCACAGAGGAGGAGAAGCAGCTGAGACCAGGAAAGAAACCTTTTTAAAAAGGTTGTCTTTTAACAGCACTCATACAGTATGTTCAGTACAGTGGCAACCTGTAACTGGGATGGCACACTCTTCCCCTCCAAGACCTGCTAGTGTCCCCATCCCAACCCTCCTCCCCATTATGAGGAACAGGGGCATACTCACTTCCCAATATCATTTGGGAGGCTCTGCAGGGACACATCATTCAAGGCCAAATGGCCCAGGCTCCGAAGCTGTGTGAAGCCCTCTGGAAGCCTGTGAAAGCATGACAGAACAAAACACCATTAATTCTGTGCACAAAACAAGCCCTGAAGTCCTCACTTAAATCCTCAAAAAGCCAGTCTTATCCCAACCGGTATCAATATGTGGAAAGAAGAGCAGGAACCAACTCTGACGCTGGCTCCTGATCCAGAATATGCCCGGTTTCCAAGACAGCAATACCCCCTTGCACCAAAGTCATGACATGTCCAAGTGTGCAAACTTGGCTCTGCAGTACTCAAGCACGAATCTCAGACTAAATCATGCCATGTGATTGTTTAAACTGGGAAGCAGGTAGGGCTACCAAGTAGTCCAAATGCCCACCTAAGGATATTCCTGCAGATGACACTGCAGCATTCCCCGGGACCAAGGAGTATCATCATAACAGCTCTAACATGCAATAGAACAACGAAAGACCCAAGAAAAGGATAAATCCTTTGCTGTTCACAGGCAGTTCCTGGAATGTCCCTGCCCCACTGCTCATGACACACATCTTACAACCCTGGGCCACAAAAAGACTGACAAATAACTTCTAGTGTAGAAGTGCTGGTCCTGTGGTACAGGGATTCTCACCAACTGAAAAGCTTGTCCCATTCTGGCAGTGTCTGGCACCACAAGAGGGAAGCAGAGAGTTAAATCTATTTAAAGGGCAACTTGGGCAGCGCTTGCCCAGGAGCACAATGGGCAGCAGAGCACAAAGGGCAGCAGGCATCTGGAGTCAGACTGGCATCTACAGGGACCCTGGCAGACAATGCATAAGACAGTGCCTGAAAGCATGGTTCACCAAGGCAGAGGAGCCACACTTAAATTCCCAAAACATTATGGATTAAGAGCTGTAGAGACAGAAGACTGAAGAGACAACGCAGAGAGCCCTGTTCTTGGACATAGCTCTGGGCACCGAGATACCAGCGAAACCGACCAAACACAGAGCTCAAAGGATGGACATCCTAAGTCATAAATAAGAAGACAGGGAGCAAAAAGGACAGCACGCATGCAGGCCTTTCTCTACTCCTCTGTAGTATGAGTCCACACCTATTCTGGTTTGTGCACCAGGGTGAAGTGGTGGGGAGGGAGTAATAAACTTATTCTAAGAGGACAAAAGTCCTCACCATTCACACCAGCGGCAACAGTATGACTAAAGGCTCATCAATCCAAGCCATAGGCCCTACAGAAGAGGGAGCACACACCAGCTCTTCCCTATGCTGAGTGTTCCACCTGTCAGGAGAGCAGACATCTGCAGGTCTTGGCAAAGGCAGGGTGACCCCTAGGCTTTGACTTTGGCTGTATGAAGTTTAACAAGGGCAAGTGCCGGATTTTGCACCTGGGGCATGGCAACCCTGGATGTACGTACAGACTGGGGAACGAGAGGCTGGAGAACAGCCCCGCAGAGAAGGATCTGGGGGTTCTGGTTGACGGCAAGCTAAACATGAGCCAAGACCGTGCCCTGGCAGCCAAGAGGGCAAACTGTGTCCTGGGGTGCATCAAGTGCTGCAATTGCTAGCCAGTCAAGGGAGGTGATTGTCCCGCTCCACTCTGCACTGGTGCGGCCTCACCTTGAGTACTGTGTGCAGTTTTGGGCCCCACAGTATAAAAAGGATGTGAAGCTACTAGAGGGTGTCCAGAGGAGAGCCACAAAGATGGTGAAGGGTTTAGAGGGGAAGCCGTATGAGGAGTGGCTGAAGTCACTTGGTCTGTTCAGCCTGGAGAAGACGAGACTGAGGGGAGACCTCATCGCGGTCTATAGCTTCCTCACAAGAGGAAGAGGAGGGGCAGACACCGATCTCTTCTCCCTGGTGACCAATGATAGGACCCGAGGGAATGGCAGGAAGATATGCCAGGGGAGGTTTAGGTTGGATGTTAGGAAAAGGTTCTTCACCCAAAGGGTGGTAGAGCACTGGAACAGGCTCCCCAGGGAGGCAGCCATGGCGCCGAGCCTGACAATATTCAAGAAGCATTTGGACAACGCCCTCAAACACACAGTGTGAATTTTGAGGTTGTCCTATACAGGGTCAGGAGTTGGACTTGATGATCCTTGTGGGTCCCTTCCAACTCAGGATATTCTATGATTCTATGATTCAAGGGAAGACAATTACAAGATGAAGACCAGAGAAAGCTAGGGAGAATGAGGAACTTCAACTCTCATTCTCAGCTGGACAAAAGGGTTACATATGCCTCCCTACCTGGAGAGAGGATTCCCACTGAAGTCTGCGATTTCCAAGGATTTGCAGAATTTGATGCTTTCAGGAATTTCTGGAATGTCTGGAAAAAATACATGAAAAAAAAAAAAAGGCTTGAGAAGAGCCTAGCATGTGGAAAATGGGACACCACGTACTGGTGACAGCCTAAGACACAGTAAGACAACCATATTTTCATAGCTGAGGACCCACAAGAGATCACTCTGCAGGACTGTGAAAGGGTACTGCCTCTTCCAGAACGTGAGTGCACAGGGGAGTACTACTACACTGAGAGAAGCAGGGCTGTGGGGCACCCACTCCCCGTTTAGCTTTGACCTTACCGTTACGGGAGATGTCCAGTTCCACCAGCTGCATGAAGTTGGCAACCTCAGGGGGAAGTCTCTGGATTTCATTGTCGCTCAGACCCAGCTTGCGCAGGTTCAGAAGCCTAAAAAAAGGCTATGACAGGAGAGAACAAAACTGGGTCAGCAGCAGTTCTGTGGGAAACCTGTCTTTTCACCTCAGGGCAAACCTCAGCATCCATCCCTGGAGACAACTGCCTTCTCTCATAACCTCTGTCCTGGTAAGGTCCTCAAAGTGCAGTCGCTGCACAGATGAGAACCCCAATTAAGGTCTCCAAGAGACAAGGGTGAAAGAAGAAAGGCATTTAATGAGTTTAGCTTGATGATTCATTTAACATCTCTATTATCCCACTGCTCTTCTCTCTCCCTTGTAGGATACAAAATGGATGTTCCTTGTTTCCTAAGGTAACAGTTCATCTTAGGCATTCAAATACTAGCATCGCGAGGAAGTCACTACAAAGCAGCTTGCCAGCAGACACCACGGTGTTTATGAGTCTGGTCCACAGAAGCCAACAAAGGAGAAACATAAGGGGACTTCCAGACCAAAGTCCTGTCCCTGCTATCATACACATCTGCTGTACAGTACATGTCAGGACATCAGTGACAGGTCCTTACACCAACAGGGAAAGTGTTTGTGCCACTTGTACCAGAAAAGAAAAGGAGCAGGCAAACTATCTGTAGGGCCCAAGTAACAAAGAATTAGAGAAGGAACAAAAATTCCTTTCTAGAAACACCAGTCATGGAAACATTGACTGGAAGGGACCTCTAGAGGTCTCCTAGTCTAACAACATCCAACTTCTTCACACCTACCCTTGTCCTCAGAAGTTGATTATATTAGCTGTAAATGGTAAATTACAAGATTCATCAACCATACTTTCTAGACATCAACAGCCTCTCAGTAAGCTTACTAAACACAACATACTATAATTATCAACTGAACAAATCTTGCAGCTGCTTCTAACTATTGTCAGACATAGGATACTGGACAGGATGGGAACCAAGGCTGTGGTGGTTGTTGCATTTCCTGGATCGTTTCAGAGTGCCTGGGAATAACAAACAAACAATATTGGGCCACTGCAGAAAACAAGACAGTTAAGAAGTTTACCCATAACCCACAAATAGATAAAGGCAGAGACTGTTGCACATACACATAGTAACGCTGTGTCTCTGATTATGTGTTTGGGTTCTGCAACAGTACAGACAAGTACTCTTAAGTCACCTCTAACAGTTTACGAGTTTTAGATGGTCAAACCTTAAGAAGCTAGTAACTCAACCCGTGATGCAAAAGAAAGTAGCAATGAAGCTAGGAACAAACTCAGGTCTACGAAGTAACATGCAGAAGCCACTTCTAATCCATGTAATCATCCTGTCTGTCCTACACCAGAGGCGGAGGGGGAGTTACAGTAAGCAACAGGAGATGTAATTGCAGGATTACTTACAGGTCAGAAAACATGTCCAGAGAGTCAGGGCTGCTTACACAGACCACGCTGAGAAGGATCAAACAAGAATTTGAAGTCTGAACGTTCTCTCTCAGTTACCTTTCCAGTAATCCATCTGCATAAAAGGTTGCTGAAACAGACCTCCCCAGGAATAGTTGTGGGGGTATTGAGATTTGTTCAGGTTCGGGGTGGTGGGACACCCAGAACTGTCACTCACAACATTGCAAAGAACAATAATACAGACCAGACGGGGAGGGGTAAGGAATGAAAAGGTGATGCACAACATAACTGTGAAAAGATACACAGACCATAAAGAGAGCTGCTTGCCCCACTAGAAGGGACAATGATGAGGTCTAATAATATAATTTGAGAAGTTTCTCTGCTGTAGATCAAAACCTCTGCAGTTTCCCATAGAGAAGTCTCAGTCAGGAAGCGCTGCTGGGTGCAAGTGCATGTTTGAGGGACTGCAAAACACAGCACAGCCTTTGCTACGCTGAGGTTGTCATACTTCCACATCACTCCCCATACTGAAAGGGAGAAGCGCTCTGGGATGAATAGCAGTGATATGAAATTCAGACTCCTGATGTCGTAAAGTAGTACAGGAGACCATGATAAGTAAAAAAAGAAGAAAAAAAAAGTCCTCTTGATACTGAATAGTGTAAGTTCTTTTTAATTCAGTTTATCTAATGCAAATCAGTTTAATAAGAAAGGAAGTAGGTGAAAGTCTAAATGACAACAAAGGTTCAAGCCAGAGCAGGAGGTTTAGAGACTTGATTTGCTATTGTTTCCTAGATCCTTCTCCTAATTTTAGAATGCAAGGAAATTCCAGGCAAGACATTGTGTTGACCTGCTAGAGGCTACAAGTTGGAAAATAACAAAGGGAACAGAACATCTATAGTCCAAACTTTTAGCACTTCTGCCTACAGATTTTAGGTAGTCTCAAAATAGATGTGCATGTTTAAAAAAAAATTTTAGATAAACTAGAATAAAATCATGCTATATGTTGCACTGCAATATATATGGGAAGTGTTTATTGACACAAGAGATTTAGAAGCTAACTGTCTGTGGGGAAAACTGGTAGACATGACCATTGACCTCAGTTTTGCCTACAGTTAAGTTTTACTTTCTTAGCTAGGCCATCAAAATCAAAACGACGTAACTTCTTTGGCACAGCAGTTGTATCCATGCGGTTTATTGCAATTTAACAGAACAAACTGCGTAACAGGCCTTTTACTAGCATAACTACCTTACTGAAAATAATCAGAACCTACACGCACACAGACATGCCTGTGAAGCCAAGCGCAGACCAAGCCTCAGAATTAGGCTGTCATGACAATCTCACAATTCTTCCCATTCAATTAACTTTGCTTCAGGGAGACATTTACTAAATGTAACATTCCAAAATACCTCCCTTTGTATGCTACTTTTTTATATAAGTTAAACAGCATTTTTTTCTCCCCCAGATTTTCTTTAAAAAAAAAAAAAGGCAACCAAAAACTCCAAAACCTCACAGTGCTGACAGATTATTATCAGATTTGTGCACAAATTTTCATTCAGCAAACAGCAAGACAACAGGAGTAGTACATCCCACTTCTTAAGATTCAGTTAAGCTGGACTTGAATAAAATATCTTGATGTGACAAAAATTCAAACTAGTCAAAAGTAATCAGTGGAGGCCACAAAAAACAAATGCAGAATTACAGATTCCCATGAAAGAATTACTATTTTATACTTGCAAAAAAAAAAAAAAAAAAAAAAAAAAAAAGGCGT
>WAAD01006027.1:94554-111716 GCA_013389945.1 Fregata magnificens
GTTAAACAGAATGCAAGTAAGCCAACATGTCTACTCTGACTAGCAAAACCTTCTTGTTAACTGTTAGGTACCAGCCACTTACTCATCATTAACCCCTTACCAGCAGGATTGTGTCAATGAAATACTGCTAACTGAAGCACAGATACACCAACAAGTCTGTATTTTCCCTTGACAGACTGCTTTGCTCATGAATGTCTTTACTATAATAGCACAAACAGTTTTGCCAGCAGAGCATATCAATGTTTCCATAACCGGTCTAGTAGACTTAACTGCTGTTGCATCATAGAAATGCAAAGGTTGACCAGCACTGCTGAAGCAAATGAACAGACACTGGTTGTTCAGCAGCTGTTCAGAGATGGGACCGTCTTCAGGAATAAGCACTTAAAAGTGCAGAACAAATGCACTTCCCACTTATGCTAGCAAAGCTTTTAGAAAACTAGCAAGCAGTCAAAGTTTGCTCTTATCTCTACAAGGACTACAGTTAATATGATGCAAAATATGGCAACGTGATGTAATCAAGAACTGATAAGACTGCAAACACTGTGTCTAACAAAATGCATATAATTTTCAGTTCAGTATTTTGCGAACTGGGTACTTCAACTCGTAAGTCCAACAGCCAAATTTACAAAGCAAGACTGCACAAGAGATTCATTTGTGACACTGGAAATGGAGAACAAATTAATTTTAAAATTGTTACTGGAACTAAGAGTGAAAACTTAAGCAAATGTCTCTGGAGACTGGCAATTATCCCTTTTTCTAATCAACGTTAACCCTGTTTCATACAGCTGGTAAAAAAAAAATCACGACTTTAGCACTATACTGAATGTCTCTATTAAGATGAAACATACACAACTTCAAGATTTTCTGAATATTAAAAAAAAAAAAAAAAACCAACACCACACCAAATCTGCATGACCTAGATCTTTCAGTGTCCAAACTACACTGATATAAGATCAAAAATAGAAGTTTGAAGAAAAAACATAAGCAGCAATCTTTCACTGTTTCCTGGCATACCAGAAGCCTAAAGGACTCCAGCGCACAGGCATTCAGCCAGCTCAGCGTATGATGAAAGTTATCACAAATGAAAAAAAAAAGGCTCAAGACAAAGATTGGGGGGTGTACTAATATATTAGCAGCATAGCTGGGCAACTAGGGGGGGAAAAGTCTTTGTAAAGTAGAATATATTACAAAGACATTCTACTGTTGAAGTATGTGAATGGCTACGGGATGGCTAAGATGGAAAGCAACTACAAAACTGTCTTACAAATAAGATTTAGGGGGCATAAATTCTTACAATATCCAGAGCAGAGCAAATGCAATATAAGAGATTGGAAATACATAGGCCATTAACGTATTGAATGGCTGAAAATTAGTGAAAGGTATAAAAAGCCTGTAAAGCACTATAAGCCAAAAGATAAGACATACTCCACAAAATTATAACATTGCAAAAAAGACAGCAAGATGTGAAATACAGGCTCTGCAGCATGCTTTCAGATGCAACATCATCATGCAGCAGCCCCTCCAAAAACGAAAGCAGGCAAACATACGAGAAGTCATTCAACAGTTTTCTATAATTTCTGAAACAAAATTCAATTACTTCAATCTCTTTTAAAAAAAAAAAAAAAAAAAGGCAACCTAGATGCATGGATTTTTCAGTCAAAAGGGACAACGAAGTAATACCCTTCTAATCCTTTGTATATCACAGACCTTTATCACAGAATCATGAAATAATTCAGGTTGGAAGGAACCTCAGGAGATCTCTAGTCCAACCTCTTGCTCAAAGCAGGGTAAGCTATGAAGTCAGATCAGATTGCTCAGGCCTTTGTCTAGTCAAGTCTTTCAAAACCTCCAGTGACAGAGGATCCAAAAATCCTCTGGACCCCTGGGTCCACGAATTAATTACCCTCACAGACAAAAAAGTTTCCTTGTACCCAGATGGAACTACCTAGTTCAATGACGCCCTGTGCCTCTCGTCCTCCCCCATGCACTGCCAGGCTCCGTCTCCTTGATAACCTCCCTGTACACACTGGCAGGCTGCTACGAAGTCCCTCCAAAGTAGTGTCTTCTCCAAGCTGAAGAAGTCCCATTCCTGTGGCTTGTCCTGTCAGGGTAAGTACTTCAGCCCCCGTCCACCCTACGGACCCTCTCCTGAACTCACACCAGTTCGGGAATGCCATTCCTGTATTGCGTGCTCCAGAATGGATGCAGTATCAAGGTGTGGTCTATGGAGTGCTGAGTAGAGGGGAATAATCACTCCCCCAGTCTCTGGGTGTGCTCCTATCGGTACATCCAGTATGCTGCTGGCCCTCTGTGATGCCAGGGCACCCCACTGGACCCTATGAGGAGCTGAACTCTGAATACACGGACCAAGGATGAAAGCCGAGCACCTTTAACACAACATCCAACAGGAAGAGTGGAGAGGAGGCAGCCATGTACGATACACAAAGAACGTTGCCAACAATAGTACATGCAACATGAAGTCAAACTCACGGGTCCATTTGCATAACCAAATAAAGCACCTCAAACATCCCTTTTTGCCTTTGCTAGGCAAATATTGAAGTGTGCAACCAACATAAACAATGGAAGAGAACCATCAAAATTTTAGGAGACCCCTGACCGTGACAAACCTTTCACAATTAAACCACTCCAGTCACTTGGAAGCTACACTTACACAGTGTAGTATGCTTACACACTAAGCTTACACAGCTACCTGCTATAAATGGGTTGGGTTCCCAAGATACTCCACGTAAGCTAATGGACTATTCCTTCTACTCCTGTTACAGTACACGACGCTCGCTTGTCAGCTAAGTCCAGATAACCACAATGAAACTGGAAAGACTTTACTTCTGTCTTAACAACGACTGATGCCTCAGCAACTATGGAAGACCCACTTCAATTGAAATATGATGATATATGCAGAAGTGAAAAAGGATGAAACCCCAGTGCCATTATTAATGAACCTCTTGATTCAGACCACTGCCTTTGGAGTAATTTCATAAAAGAAAAATATCAGGCTAATAGAGCAGAGTCACTGCTATGACAGTCAAAACTACTGCCATTGCAAAGGGAAAGAAATGTCAGCTTCAAAGGGAAATATTACAGCCAGCCAAACAGAGAGCCATCCTGACCATATAGCACTCGTCTTCAATGGTTAGGTCAGTCCTACTCAAGGAACATTTCCAAACAGCACACTGTGGTTTTATTTGAGGTTATCCAGAGAAACAATAACAGGCTCAGCCAGTTTATGAAAACAAGAAACACTGGTAGCAGCAAATGCAGGCTCCATTTGGCAGATTCACCTTTGGCTTCAGCTGAGGAACTGAAATACCTGTGTATTGAGAAAGTCCTGAGCCTCACGTACTGATGTTGAGGCCCACTGATATAGGACACACTTCTTACTGATAATGCAAGGATGCCTGACACCCCACTTTGCAGAGCTTCTCACCCTGTGAGACACAAAAGCACAAAAGTCCCCAATCCCATAGAGTTCAGTATACGTGAAGTGTTTTGCTTGCACTTGAATTTATAAGCCAGGTTAGCCCACGGCTCCAGCTTTGGTCAATAGTGAACCCTTACATGGGGGAGCAGAGTGAACCCAGGAAGGAGGAAATACCCACCTGATTTAGAAATGAGCTTCTGGCCTCATATCCTCAACATGTCATGACTGCTCCTCAGCAATGTAGATGGGTGGCACTAGAGGTGGTGCTGGCCAAAATTAAGAGAGGGAGATGCCTAACTCCTGACTAGAGACAGAAGTCTGACAGTCCCCTGTATCCGTTCCTCATTCATTACACAAGGAACTCTGACTGTCCAACTCCAAAACTGGCTGCATCAGCCGCCTCCCATTCTGCAAGAGAGACCGGAGCCAGCCACCACTGCCTTCACACACAGCCTCAATCAGCATGAGGCACGCATCTCACTGCCTATGGACACTAGCACAGAGCTTCCAGCTAAATTAAGAAAGCAGGGTAAGTTTCTAGAAAGCCAATGTCTGCAAAACTGCAAAGGAGTACGTAGCAGGACAGTAAGTGAGGCATGCAGATTTCCAAACGCAGCAGTTCACACCAAAAGGCTATCTGCGTCATGGAGGCAGGTCCAGCAGAACCACAGAATGGTTGACGTTGGAAGGGAGCTCTCAAGATCAGCTAGTCCAACCTCTGCTCAAAGCAGGGTCAGCTATAGCAGGTTACCCAAAGCTGTGTCCACTTGGGTTTTGAATATCTCCAAGGATGGGCATTCTGCAACCTCGCTGGGCAACATGTTCCAGTGTTTCACCACCCCTCCAGTGTTTCCTTATGTTTAAACAGAATTTCCTCTATTTCACTCTGTGACCGTTACCTCTTGTCCTGCCATTGTACACTACCAAGAAGAGTTTGGCTCCATCTCCTTTGCTCCCTGATATCATATACACATTGTTAAAATCCCCCTCAGCCTTCTCTTCTCCAGGTTGAATGGTCCCAACTCTCCCACATCACAGATGCCCCAGTCTCAATCATTTTTATGGCCCTTCACTGGACACAATCCTGTATGTCCATGTCTTCCCTGCATTGGGGAGCCCAGCACCGGACACAGTCCTGCAGATGTGGTTTCCCCAGAGCAGAAGAGAGGGGAAGGATCACCTTCCTTGACCTGCTGGCAATGCTCTTCCTAACTGCTGGTCAACTTGTGGTCCACCACGACCCCCAGTGTTTCTGCAAAGCTTCTTTTCAGGTGGTCAGTCCCCTGCTTGTACTGCTGCGTGAGGTTATTCCTCCCCAGGTGCAGAAATTGCCTTTTCCTTTTGTTGAACTCGATGAGACTCCTGTTGGTCCATTCTTCCAGCCTGTTAAGGTCCCTCTGAACAGCAGCACAACAATCTGGTACATGCAAAGTCACACACAGCAAAGTCATAAAGGGCCCTTGCAAGCCCAGTCTCTTGTCTGTAAGAGGCCCTAGAAAACATCTGAAGGAGGTTCCATCCTCCTCTCTGCAGTTAGCGTGCCTCCAACTAAGTTGTGTTTCTTCAGCTTGCTGACATGATGTTCTTTCTCCAAACCTCAATCCTGCCTCTTTGACTGTCGATGTTCATATCTGTGAAGCTCCTAGCATTAGTACTGAGGCTGCAGCAAAGCCCCAGGACATGAAAAAAGCTTAATGGAGCTATTAGGTTAGCCTAGAGAACCACTGTATTCAGATAGTGATGCTGAGAATTCGGACACCACCGCCAAGGGCTTCCTTTCTGCTTAGCAGAGCCTTCCCTCCTCCCCCTGCTCACTTACTCAGTCAGATCAAGAGATGGAAAATGAAAAAAAGAGAAAGGACAATGGATAAAAGGATCAGAACAAACCCTCTGAGCTACCACTCAACTGTGCCGTTTCTCAGAAACAACAAAATCCTGACGACAGGCCTGGAAAGCCAACCATTCCCCAAATGGGATTAATGGCCAAAGAGCCAGCCCGGCTCGGCAGGCCAGACAGCGCCAGATAACCCCAGCCACTCCTGCACTGCCACCACTGCCTGTTTGGAAGAGGCACGGTGGAGCTGGCCCTGCTGCTGTGGCAGGAGGGAGGGAAAGGGCTTCAGTCCCTGAACGACCCAAGCGGTCTGATGATGCACGGCAGGGTCAGGGACGCAGACCTACCAGGCCCACCGAGCTTCCCATGCGGACTACCGGCATCCAGCCTGTGGCAATCATGGCCACAGAGTCCCTGCAAGAAGGCCAGAGCCCTGTGCCCATCCATGATTCACACGATGGCAACACAAGCCCGTATTCCTACAGCTCCTATCCCACCTGCAGAAAGACGCATCTTCACAGCCAAGCAAGCAGAGAAAGCGGTTTGGGTGCTGAAGCCTGGGACTTGGAAAACACCGAGTGCTTCTGCATGCAGACTGCTCCCCCCTTCCAGGTGGGCCCCAGGCCCAGGTAAGTTTCATGACTCTTTGTTTTCTTGAGGCTATAGCAAAAGGGCTTCTGGCATACCCAAGGCTGAACTCCAGCTCTCCCCTCATCTGCCACTGCTTAGGCCAGGAGATCCCCTCCACACTCCCCACACTAACACGCAACACGGGGATACGCATGATGCAATCCCACGCATCTGGGCAGAGGCATTTGTCCCATTTTACACCGCAAACACCAGTCCCGCCAAAGGCACCGTGCCTAATCCTGGGGGAAGGGGAGTAGGATGTGGGGGTCTTTGTACCTCAGCATCACCTTGCTGCTCTCCTCTGACAGCCAGCCCCCACGCTCCCGCCTGCACCTGGAGGAGAGCCATCTCCACGGTGGCCAAGAGGGAGCGAGAAGGGCAAACGGACACCCAGGCTCCTCTATCAGTTTCTTCGGGAAAGGAGCCACGCTGTTCTGCGGCACAGGCAGCTCACAGGGGCTGCCTTGGTGCCAGGAGCCCTGCTGCAAACAGTAGACAGGAGAGGGGCAGCTGTCAAGTGCCATCTGGCTGCGGGGACGTATCTCCCCTCAACCAAGCATGCTTTAAGAAGGCTTCATTGAAACTCCTCATAACGATGGCGCATTTCACAAGGTGAGGTGGCTGCAGCAGTGCTGAAGGGGAGCAGGACATGTGCCAGAAGAGGAGGAGTCAGACACCCAACTTACACAACCGTAGAGCCAGAATGATCTTACACATAGGCCAATGTCTTTGAAATAAGGCGGTGACAATTCATACATCTGGAGACCAGGAACTAGGTCTACACTGTAAACACAGTCTTCACACTGGAATTGCACAAAACCTTCTTGCTTCTGCAGCCAAAACTATCAAGGTGTTCCCAAGCTCTGCTAGCCAAACAGCAGGTCTCAGACACATCCTTTTCCTCAAATACAGCCTGTGACAGCCCAGGCTGCCTCTGAGACAAAGACCCAGAGCCAGAGGTGTTTGGACCAGGTGACTTTGCTGCAGGGACCGAGCACAGCAACAGTGCCTGCTGCATTACCTCTCCTCCAACACGGGCTAAGGGGATCCAAGGCAGAGGTTTTGCTAACCTTTCCAGTCCTGGAAGTGCCAGTGATAAGGACAGATCCTCCTTACATCTCATTTCTCTTAAGAGAATTTCAAGTCCAACTGTCAAACCCTGCTGGTACAGTCCCACCGCCTTCAGCAGGACAGCACACATTTAATTAAAGGCAGGATCAGACTGTGTAGCAGGAAAATAATTACAATTCTCCTAGTGATTCACGAGCAAGAAGAGGGCCTGGTTTCCCATGCCACCATGGGCTGGGCTCGCAGCAGCATGCAGCAGAGCTCCATGTTTGTCCCCAACCAGAACAAATGCTCAGGACTCTGCCACCGTGGGCAGGAGGTGTCCGTCAGCAGTGAAACGCAGCAGCTTGGGCAGCTCCTCGAAATGCTCACAGCAAAAGCAGATCACGTATTTGAGCTTTGTTTTTCATTCACATTTTCCTGGTTAAACACGGGCTTGACATCTTAAGAATTGCCCACGCAGGAAGGAGAGACTCTGCCGAGTGCTCTGCAGCCAAGGTGTCAGGACTGAGGAGCACGCGTGTCTGTCTTTTCAGTCTCGGAGACCTCCAGGTAGAAGTGCGAACAGAACTGGGGTCCCTCCTTTTACATCTGTGATCAAAGCAAGAGCTGATCTTTAACGACTATGCCAGTGGGACTGCCTTTGGGGAAAGCCAGCTGTATGAGAGAAATTCAAGCGGAGCTGGAAGCAAAACACTTGGGAGTTTATCAGCTCTAAGGTTAAACTCAGTCCTTCCAAGTCACTGTGCTCAAAGCCAACACCTTACAGGTGAGGCCACAGAACCAGAAAGACTTCTATCCCACAGCTGGGCAGCTCGGGCAGGATGCCAGTCCCAGAGGCTGTACAGCTCCCTCAGCAGAGCAGGAGTCAGTCCACTTCTAGCAGAGCCAAGCGCCTCCAGTCAGCACTAGGTTGCGTCACCAGACCAGTGAACTCAAGACACACCTTTCCCTATATCGAGAGAAACAACGCACGCAATGTATATTCCCAGAATAGCTAGATTCAAGAAGAATCACTCCACCTGAAATCTAGTGAGGGTAACAGAGTTAATGGTAGCAGAAGTCAAAAAAGTGATCACCGCTGCTGAGCAATGAGAACATCAGTTTGGAGATCCGGCGGAGAGACCGCACCTCAGCCCCCACGGGGCAGCCCTGGGACCATGGGGAGGGCACCACTACCACTGTCCAGGTAGATCCTCGCAACCTGGACATTCCTCAGAGATCCTCACGCCAGTTACCCAGAGACTCAGTCTGATCCACCTGAGGAGGCGTGGGACAAGACCACAGGCAGTGGATACAGACCACTTGCCATCCCAAACAAGGGATCTTCCCAAATAACTGACTCCAACTATAGCGGTGTTTCATTCTCCACTCCTCACAGCATTTGCCACAGATACTAACCTGGCTTCAGCCTCTTCTGGCCACAAGCACATAATCACAAACAGCTGAAAGGCTGCAACTCAGCAGAGCCCCAAAGAGAAACGATACGCTGCAGCAGCCGAACGCCAGGCACAGCAGCCTTTGGCCAAGCTTGGGTTTGCAGCCAGACCGCCATGGCAGGCCACCTTCCCTGTGCTTCAGCAAGGACAGCAAAGGGGGGCTCTCCTCCCTGTCAGCCCCCACACAGCGCAGGAGGAGGGGACGCTCCTCGCCTGCCCACCCCAGGCAGACCCACGACAAGGAGGAGACACATGGATGGGCTTGGCGAGGCAGGGCACCTCCCAGCAGGGCAGGAGCGCTGAGCGCACTGAACACGAGCGGCTCTGCGTGCCCCCACACACACCGGAGCTCGAGCCGAGGAGGAGACCAACCCTACACACACACACACAAGCAGGCTGCTCCCCGGCTGCTGGGACACAGCCCTCCCTAACGCAGACCGGCCGGATTTCCGACTATTTAACCCCACATATCAGGCCCTGAGGAATGTATTTCAAATGCATAAAAGTACTTAAGCGTCAGAAATACATTCCAGCTAAGACAAAGCAACTTGTCTCCAAGCCAAAGGCTCACCAGCTGCTTCTTCCCAGGCATTTAAGCGGGGACTGAGGAATGCAGTCCCCTCTGGGGCCAGACACAGCAACTGTTCCCCTGCAGACAGCACGCTGCCTGAGGACAGCACACAGGAGCAGAGTGGAATCTCTGGTCCAAATGAAATGACAAACCAATTCAGGGCCACAGAAAGGAAATCCCCAAGCCAGAATTAGATCACGACACTACAATTAACACCTCACTCTTGCAAAGGGCTGGGGGGGGCGGGGGTGTTTACTGACGGGAACAATTCATGGTCTCAGACTGCATCTTAAACACGAAGGCAGCAGCATACAACCGCGTAAACAGAGGGCCCCCCTACTGAAACCAGAGCACAAGCGACCTCCACCTCAGTCCTGTACAGTGGGCTGGGAGGAGTCCAAAGGACGAGTGCCACCAACACATCGGCACTCCCTGTGGCAGACATGGAGCACTCAGTGGCATTTTCCATTGAAATAGTGCAAAAGCATTAATCTGGAGAGATCTACTGAGATCATTTCATGGGACAGCGTTCTGGCTATGGGTGAAGAAACAAAACCTAATATACCCCAAGTACTATCCAAAGACCTCTCCCCCTTTCTTATCTATTCTACCATTCATCTCTTCCCACCCAGCCCCTCCCTGGCATACCAGCACCTCAGGAATGGCCTCCTCCAGTATAACAAAGGGACCTGATTTACCGATCTAGTTTTCTTCTAAACCATCTGCTGACCAAAGAAGGGTCAACTAGCAATTACAAAAAAGTAATTTACTTATCTGCAATGCCACAAATATTAGCAACAGGGAAGTTATACAATAACCTGTCCCAATTGTTTCAAATAGGATTGCATTTTCTTGAGGCAGAAATCATATCACCCTATAAGTTTATACAACAGATGCATCTCCAGCACCGAGAGGCACCATAAAACAAACCAACCAACCAACCCCAACAAATAAGCTCTAACCCTGAAACTGGGAAACCGAGACAAGGCAGACAAGATCAAGTTTATTAATTGGTACAGAGCAGGGTATTCAGACTACAGCAGACTGTACACTCGGGGTTCATGGAAGCACATTTGGGGGACTGGAAAAGTCTTAAAGAAGAGTTAAGTGTCCCTGTGTGGAAGGAGACAGCAGGAGATTCTCAGACACAAAAGACACAAACAACTCCTCTGAACAGGAAGAGTACAAAGAATAGGAAGGTGCCAAAGCAGCTCTCAGGGGAACAGCTCAGACATACACCATTAAATACCCTGAACTAGAAATGGAAAAAGGAGGAGTCAGAAACCGCAGAGAACCTTGCAGTGCAAGAGCTCTGCGGGCCATCACATCCCTCTGCCTCAGCCATCCACCATGCTCTTTCACTACCGTTCCCTGCCTCATCCGAGTTTCTGTCAGGGAGACGGTGAAACAAGGTTATGAAATCCAGCAATATTCAGGGGAATGTACATAACAGGTCAGAGGAGACCTGAAGAGGTTAACCTAGTCCTGCCTTTACCTCTAACCATCAATGAAACACCACCTAACTCATTCCTGGCAGATATTCAGACAATAGCCAAAAGGAATAAGGAGAGATCTTAGAGGTGCAAGCAGATCAGGTAATGAGCAAATGCTCTGCAGGGCCACTGTGATACCGTGGTCATGCTTCAGAGACAGCGGACCGGAACATGAGCAAGGGAAGATGTCACCGAGGAACAGGAGGAATCCCAATGGTGCAAACTCGTTCCAAGCAGCCAACTTAGTAGCCGATGCACCCAAAGACATGGAAGATGTTATTAACCACAAGACAGAGACATATCTAGAGGTTTACAGTAACTGGGTCAGCTGAACCCAGGAGAAAGACTGCATAGGTGCTTTCATTGATGACCTCCCTACATTGTACAAAACCAGTGCAAAGGAAGTATTCGGTGAGAGGCAGCACCATTTAGGCCATAGTCACCTAAAGCTTCGTGAACTCTTTGCTTCACTGAACCTCTTTGCCACCCAGTATGCCGTTTTACCTCACTGTTACACTCATTTGAACTTCCTCCAAGACCTGAGCTCCTTTTGAGATCCACATAGGGCAGCATGCCCACATGCTGTCCAGCAACGAAGCTGACTACGAACCTTGGAGCTCATTCACAGAGAAGTGAATATTAATAGTCAATTCTTATTTGTAGACCTTAAAGCATAAAATCACTTCCATGCTTCTCTTTCCCGTTTCCTTGTTTGTATGTCCAAGAATTGTATGTCCAAGAGTTTTATTAGCTCTTTTTTCCACAACTGAGCCTATACTCAGCTATTACCACTCCGGCACAAATCCTAAATCCCCCTAGTAACCACCCAGGACTTACAGTTACTGCACAAAGAGAAAAGGATGAAGGTGAAATGGCCTGCACTTATTTCAGCTTCTGGGCAGCAGCACATCCAGAATACCTGGCTTTTGGAGAAACAAAACCACATCCATTTGTACACATTAACTCATACAGCTCCTGAACTCCTGGAAGGAATAGAGAGGCATGCCAACTCTGTGCACAGGTCTCATAACAATCAAGTGAAACCAGTTTCTTGACTGGTTTTGTTAAACAAATGCAGCTTGCAGTTTTGACAAAGCCTGTGATGCAAAGAATTCACATGCAGAAGAAGAGGAGGTGCCCACCGCACACTCAAGCCTTAATGGGCACCAAAGCTCACTCAGTCTCCTTACAGCATGGTGAACCACTGAGGAGTCCAGCCACTGATGATTCGTGGTTCCCTGACTTTCTCAGGGAAGGGCTATTAGCATGGAGAGATTAAAAGGAGCAGCTTTACTCCTCCATGGAAGTAAATAAAACCAAAGATCCTCCTTGCAGGCCCCAGATGCCAGGAAATTAAAAGCTGCTCTTAATTAGCTTTGCAAGGCCCCACCTTGTCTTGGGAAAGTGACAAACACTGCTCTCAGGTTTCACCCTGCTCAGTGCAGCAGGATCCCAGGCTCTGGACAAAGGACACCGATGCTCTTGCCCCAGGCCAACGGCAGCCAAACAGGAGGAACCTCTGAAACCCAGACTGTTTCTACCAGCCTAGAAATGGCCTCGCCAACAGGCAAATAGCAACAAGCCAGAACAGGAAGGAATCTGCACTGGACCCGAAAGGCCTCTTCTCCCTGGTGCTCCAGCCAGGTGTCCATCTCCCATCATTTTCAGTGGAAGCTAGTAACAGCTCACCGGGCAGTAGAAAAAAAGTTTTCTGCACTAGGCCCAATTTGTCATGGGAGCTTTAGTAAAGAAAAAGCAAAGCAGAGAAACTGCAACCTCTCCCTTAGACATCCCTAGGGCTTGCCTCTTCAGCACCACCACTATTCAAAAACTTGGTATCAAAGCTAGCTCTTTAATTTCCTTTTTCCCCCTCTCTGCATGACCCCTCAGCCTGCCCCCCCCAACCCCACGACACCTCCTGCCCAGGTATCCTCCCAGCAGAAGGTCTCCAGTGGCCTGTCCCTGTGCACACTCCTGCTGACGCAGAAGAGGTCTCCTCCCTCCTCCACATTGACTCGTTCATAATTTTCAGTCCCTACTCAGCTCCACCCTCTCCTCCTCCTACACCAAGCCCTACAAGCTCTGCTCCACCCAGGTTTCTTCCAACCTCTCCCTTTTGCCTTCCCATACTCCAAACCCGAGCACTCCTCTGAAAGCACACCCAGAGCCTCTGGATCCCTGCTGATCACGCTCCACTCCTGGGCTGTGACCGGCTCTATCTGCCACCTCCAAATTCCTTCTCCGAATTCCAGACTGTGTTCATTCCTTTCTGGTGAGACCTGCACCTCTGAAGCGCTCACGGAGAGTGGACTAAATGAGTCAGGTGGCTTTTGTAGCTGTAATGTAACGATTTAGCAGGCTGTATCCTTGAAACCCTATACCCCTAGCCAAAGGACCTGCTATTTATCCTGCTGCTGTAATGTGCCACATGCTCACAGTCCTGCAGAAATCACTGTATGCAAGCCAGGTAGAGCAGAAGTCAGCACGGAGCAGGGCATTTCCTCCTCTGGAATTCAGACACCCTCGTGAAGAGCACAGGGAACCTATCAAATTGAATTTATCATTTTTCATTAAATCATGCTGTATCACCCTGGCAGCAAATCCCTGCAACAAGGCAGCAGATGCTCCTAACACAGATTTAATCTATCCCTTCAAACAACCAGAGCATAGCCACCATAATGAAAAATCTGGACTCAAAACAGGCAAGATTCCACATGGGCCAAATCAAAAAGAGCAGACAGAAGAGTATTCGGCACTGCAGGACAGAGAGAAACAAGTGTTCACTTCTACAGCTTGGAAGAGAGAGTTCAGGAAAGCACGGTGGTGTCATTCAGAAATGCCAGGAGGCAGGCAGATCATCTAATCAGATCAAGAGCAAAGCAGCAGCACGAAGGGGACATGGGAAGTTCTGGTACAGAAGAAAATGGTGCCACAGAAAGAGCAAGAGATTGCCAGTGTTTCTGGACTTGGGAACAAGCGGAATAAAGACAAATAAAAGCATGTCAGACAGAGGTGGCCTGGTAGTGCGCGCCTGGTAAGAAAACCCACAAAAGAAAACCCACAAAAGAAGAGTCAGATAAATTCAAACATTTTCAAAGGAAGTTGTTTGCTAACTGTAAAACAAGATGACCTTTCCAAAAGCCAGCCATCCCTCCATTCTTTTGCTTCAAAAATCACCTCCACATGGAAGCCTTCCCCAAAAATCCTCCTTGAGCCCTTAAAAACAAACTTGCTCTGATCAATCTTGCCACCAAAGACTGTATATACTCTCTCATTCACTTTTTTCTAACCGATCTCCATTTGCTGCTCTCCTCTCCCGCCCCTACACACACATCTCAGTAGTCCTTTAAACTCTTCTCCCAAGGAATGGGTATACGCAGCCCTATTCTGTGAAACAAGCACACTTCCCTTTCCCCCCCATCTTCCTTCGTGGTACGCACAAATCTTTCTCCCAGTCTCTCTCTCACACAAAAGGCATGTTTCCATGAAGTGCTCCTCAACTGGAAAGTGTACTCCCTACTCCAACCAAAGACCTCTCCCATTGCCCTCCCCAAGGGAAAATATGTGCCCAAATCAAGTATTGCTGTCCTCTCTTTCCCTGGTGGAAGGGCAATTTACTTTCAATTTTCATCCCATATCCACCTTGTATAACATGCAGATTCTTACTCATACATTAGGAATCTGCCCCTACCCACATGGCCCCCAACAGTAATACCTTTAAATAATGCCCGTCCTGCACGTGATTTGTGTGCCTAGGACTACAAAGTGCACCTCTTCACTGCTCAAGTAAGTTCTATTAGCACAAACCATTAGGACACACGTTGGGTCAAACCTCAGGTGGATCTAACCTTGCATCCTCGTTCCACCAAACTGCAGACCTCCTTATCAACTGCCTCTGGACCACCCGTGGCACCAGCTGGAGGAAACTTGGTGGAGGGCTGGAAAGGGGAAAGACTGTGGGGCATACCTCTGCTCACTCTTCCTGGTGTGTCTCCAGGGCACAGCATCTCCAGGCAGCATCCACCAGCTCCTTGGCTTTTTTTCAGAAGCAGTCAGCACTCATGGGTGCTCTGCTTGTTTCCCCTCCTGTTCCCCAGCTTCACATATTTGATGCTCACCTTGCTTGTGAGGGAGAGGGCATTTAGGTTTTGCTAGGGATGCGCTGATACCCCTCACAACTGGAGAAAGCCCATAGCAGCTGCAGACAGTACTTGATATCCAAGAGTGCGAGTACAGCAAGTCCAAAACAGTACTTCCTCTAAGTCTCTCCTGGGATATGCAGCACCAGCAAGATGGTGTCTTTGTATATACTCCTTTTTGGTCGTTTTCTCTTCCATGCACTTGTCCACTTATTTCCTGAGCTCATGTAAACTTTGAGCATCCATTATGTCATATAGTAAGTAGTTCCACACTTCAGCTTAACTACATTTTGCATGAAAAATGGTTTCATTTATTCTGAACTGAGCCCTTTTTGGTTTCACTTAATGCCCTCCAGTCCTCCTGCAGGAAGAAACAGTGGTCAGTTGCTCCCTGTTCATTCCCTCCAGGCCATCTGTGATACTCCAGACCTCTGCCATCTGATGGAGGAATGGCGCTATCTTTTTGAGACTGAAGAGATCTCGTAAATGTTTATTTTCCTTGTGCAAAAGCTATTGCGTATTGGGTGTGATCACGCCATTTTCTGCTCCCCGTTCTCTGTACCTCTGCTGACTTTACTACATCTCTTTTGAGACTAGAGGACCAGAATCTCATCTGTCTGTTCTCTATTGATTTTCCAATAATTCTTTGCCAGAAGAGTCTAAAAATTTGGGGGAACTCAAACACCAGAGAGGAGCCCATGATCCCAGGATAGGTCATGGCAAGAGCTCTGATGCTCCCAAGCCGAACAGACATAACAGCTGGAGTTAAACAACAGTGTTCACAAATACAAGCTCTTTGAGTGACAACAGGAAGGAGACACAGTGCTTAGGACAGATACACAGCACCTGCTTTCACAGGCAGGATTATATCTATCTGATCACAGACTAAATAAAATGTCAGTATAAAATTTGCATTTATAATCCAAAAGATGCTCTTCAAAAGCTAACCAAAACCCAGTAATATCTCAGTCCAAACAGGTTCAATGTAAACCAAAAGGTAGGACTGTGACTATTCAGCAAGATACGAAGGAGTTGAGCAGCACAAGGATCAGCAAGTTCACTGCAGATATGTCGCAATTAGCCTCCTCTGCAGAAAAGACTTAGGCTCATTCATAAGTCCTAACCTGCCTATAACACACATTTTCCAGTAGTTTGAGAAATATCCCCGCCTAAAGTATAACAAGATCCCAAGCTACACGATGGAAGAGAGCTGATAAAGTATCATACTAGTGTCTGCATACCTGAACAACGCACGCTCACAACCGAATCCCACAAGGAGCCTGGCTCACAGTAATTCAAAGGAAGACAAGCAGGAAAGACAGACAGAACACAAAAGTATTAGAGATATCAGGAGAGCAAGAATCTGCTGTTTCTGTACAAGAGAATCTGTTTAGGTAGGGATGCATAAATTGTACAGTTTAACAAAACTGAACCAAATTATTTTGGCCTGAATCAAAAAAAAGTTTTTGGTTTGCATGGGGTTCCCCCCCCCCCCCAGATTTCATGGCAAATTTCATAACATGTCAGTAATTCAACAAAAAACTTTAAAACAAAAAATAATGACCTTTTTCTCAATTTTTTTAATACATAGGTGATTTAGTCTATATTCACTGATGAGCATCTATCCAAACAAGCTACAGTCAAATACTTTCTCTCTCTGGCACACGCAATACTTAACTAACTTTTTAAAAATGGTACAATTTCCACAGGGGATACGTCGTAAAACTTCCTCCAGAATGTCTTATAGCCCAGTAATGTCTTAAGGCCTTCTCCTTCCCAAGAGGCAGGTTCAAATTCCAGTTCTTGTTTGCAGTGTCCTGCGCTCCAGATTACCCAGCAGAATAGGAACGCCATCGTTTCAGTTCCTGCTGAATGGTACTTTAGGGCCCAAACACAAGAGCTCGGCCCATACCCAAGACTCCTGCCTTGTGAAAGCAAACCCTTTGGGAGTCAGAGATGTCTGGGTCGAGCCGGCAGCTGTCTGCCGAGCAGATCTCCAGTCCTCTGCTTCTACAGAGAAATCACGTCAGCACGGTGTGTGCCAGCACACTAAGGATTTATCACCAGCGTTACCTGGGCAGAGAGCTCTGTGGCTAAGAAGTTCCAAGTGCAGGCTGAAGTCCCAGATAGTAAGTATAAAGCACCTCTATCACTTTTAATAAACTTATTTGACAGCTTTTGTGGTTTATGGATTAAACCACAGTTTCTAAATTCACGTTGTGCTTTGCTTAGCAGTAAGCGTGGCTCGCAGGACTGCTGATTCAGGTAAAGCATTTCTCCTTCGGAGACCCCTTTATCGGGAAGACGAGCTCAGCCTCACAGTGCCCACCAGCCCGCCAGGCGGTGGGCGCTCCCGAAGCGAGGGGCTCCCCTTCCCGTGGCAAGCCCCAACGAGCCAGCCGAGCGTCTATACGGCCGCCGGTTCCCGTGAGGAGAGCAAAACCCGCCCGGGACTGCCGCTCCCACAGCGGGGGCGCTTGGCCCCGCCGGTTCCGGCAGCCCCTCTGCTCCGCCGCTCGGGCCCGGCCTGGGCGAGAAGCACGGGGAAG
>WAAD01006027.1:112508-152009 GCA_013389945.1 Fregata magnificens
GGGGAGCAGGGGCTGCGCCGGCACCCCGGGGTGCCGGGGGAATAAACCGGAGCCGGCGTTGGGAGCAGGAGCCGGCGTTGCTGGTGGCGGCGTCTTACCACCGCGGTGCCACACCTTACGCTGGAAGCCAGCCCAGCGACACCGAGGACCGCTGCAGGCAGCCTGCGCCCCGAAAGCTCTTGGTCTTCGCCCGTGAGAAGTAATATCCAAAGGGAGAATAACCCCGACTTTATCTATACAGCGAGAGCTGTGATGGTTTCGTAAATAATTTATATCTACACACAAACTCTTAATCGGCAGCCGCTGGATATCAAGTTTATAATGTGAGACATTATTAGGAAAATACTTTGTAAAAAGCCTGTGCCACTGTGTAAATGTCTGTGAGGCATCGTTTCTCTTTTAACAGACTACTTGGACTAGCAATAGTACATGAAGGCAATCAGAAGTATGACACAGGTTCTCTATGACGAGAGCTTGAACAATGCCTACACGCAGAACATGAGTCAAGGGGGACAACAGAGGCTTATAGAACAAGTGCTGCGAAAGGAGAAATAAAGAACAGCAATTACTATCTCCATCTCCCCCCACGCACAGCAAGGCACAATCATGACAGAGTAGGTTTAAAATCTACACGTGCATTCAGTTCTGGGATGCGTTGCCTAAGTGATGCTTTGCGACAAAAGCGTGAAGTCCAAAGTAAGTTGTTACCTCCAAGTTGCCCACAGGACAATGTGGTCCTCCTTGTTCACTCTTTATCTTTCTTGCCCAGTTATTTCTGCTCGTTTATCGCTCCTAATTTCCCACCTCCAGCCCAGCTGTGTTACCTGGTCATTACACGCATCTCCTCTCCAAACAGGATTCGTTGTCCCAGCTATTTTTGCCTTGCACACAGGTCTCCACCTCCACACACCAGTTCCTACAGTGGACATTTATCTCACAGTAAAACTTTGAGAGAGAAATTGTTCTTTCCTCACTGCTTGAATGTGGCATCTTGCACACCCACTTGTGCGACACTGGGCAGCGCCCAGCACGCCAGGAGCAGCCTCGGACACCAACCAACCCAAGGCAGTACACAGACTCCTTCTATATATTCTGCTTTCCTCATACTGCAAAGAGTCAGAATTATTTCTGCAACAAATAGAAAAGTGAGGCACTGGCACTTGTGAAAAGCAGAAGGAGGTGATAGATATCCAAGCAACTGCAGGGACTTTCAGCCTCACTGTTAGTAATGGGCAATGGCTGTGAAATTCTGAAGGAAGGAATTTTTAAACATTTGGGTTTATTAATCTTTCATTTACCTCAACTGCAGTGTATTCTATAATAGAGAAATCATACCACATTAACCTATGACTTAACACTTTTTTTTTTTTCCCCTGGGCAAAAGTACTAACTAGTGTAATGCATCAGTTGGTGTAGTACCCCATCAGAAATCACAAGGGTAACTAGGAAAAAAAATGAGGACGACTACAGGAACTGTAAGATAGACGATGAATCAGCCATCAGGAAATGGAAAGATGAGATTTAAATTTTAGGACCAGCTCTTAGCATTTGTACCAAAATGTAGGAATGTCCCAGTTATGTTTCCTAGAAAATGGAGGGACAGCACAACAAAGCAAAAACTGTGATATTTTGAAGATAGTTTCATTAATAGGTCTGCCTAAATTTCAGCACAAGTACAAGGTTATGTCAGAGACAAAGAACAAGAATTTCCGTTATGCATAACCTCACAGGTTAGACATGACGTAGGAGAAACAGAAACAATTCACCCAGAATAGAAAGCAACCCCAAAAGGGTGCCTGTGAGGGAGCTGAAACTATGAAGAGTGTTTGGATGTATCCAATGACAGTAGACAGGTAAGCAACTGATCACACAGGTACTCGTAAACATCTGAAATGCCTAGGTTCTGGTCTCTTACAGTTCAAGAAAAAATGAACTTACAAATTGTGTCCCTGTTCAGACTAGCTTCTAGAACCATCAGAAAAACTGAAAACTCTTAAGGAAGGAGATTTTATAAATTTGATTCATCTAGCCTACTAAACCACTCATAATAGCAAGAAATCATATTCTATGAAAGTACATGAATAAGGGTAAAAAAACAAAAAAAGACCCATCTAAGCTCAATGAAGATGTTAAAAGCAGGTATGAAACTGGTTAGTAATGTTAGGTTTCCAACTTCAGCAAGGGAAAAATCTATCCATAAATCTCAGCATTTAAGATCATGAACTCTGCACATCTTCCCAGTGCTGACTTAATTTTGATACTATTCTCAAAGGCTCTGTAAATGGGAAGAAAATGGTTTTTCTAAAGAGTTAAAATCTTCGAGGTAGAACAGAAATTCTGTAATGCCTTTGAGCAATGGAAGCCATTTAACAGCAGCTACCCCAACAGTTTTGTTGGCCTTTGTAAGCCCACAGTTATGGAAGCTCTGAAGGCACCTAACATTGCTTATCTTCCAAACCATTGAGAGATGGAGATGCTGCTGAACCCAACTGATTCTCAACAAATCAGGGACTTCACGTGCTTTTCTCTGGAAGCCTATCTTCCCTAATTGGTAAAGGAAACTATATTTTCTGTTGAAGCTTCTCTTGCTCTATCCAGATGTTACAGGTGCAGCACTGAGCCAGCTCTGCCTCCCACATACTGAACTGCTGTCAGGGTTTTATCCTGGCACCACAGGAAGGATCTGATGCCGAATCAGTGCTAACACACTGATTTGCAAACCAAACTGAGGATAAAGTTTATCAAAGATTACTGGAAAAGTCCCATCACGGCCTTGTCCCCATCTCTGTGTGGTGCTGTCTTAATTTGCAGGACTAAGTTTCCGAGACAACCAGTTTTCTCTGACCATACTTCATTATACTTGAATGCTTGGCTTGCTGCAGAGCAGGCACTGTGTATAAGCACACTGCTCCTCTGCCCTGCAGCACTTGAAAATTCAAGCCACTCTTTTTTCTGTTTTCACTGGAAAACTGCACCCTATTTGCCATGCAGTTTCATTAAATGACAGGTGCATTGGGAAGCTTGGACCTAGAGCACGTCCTGAAAAATAGCCAAACAGCTCGTTCTGTTGCAGACTGCTGCCCTGTATCAGCTGGTTTTGCTGGTACTCTGTTCCTTCAGTCTCAGAACCCCCATAGAATGTTGCTAGATCTATCACCCATGGAGGCACCAGAACAGCTACAGTGGGAAGTTCACTGAAACAGGCCCAGAGAAAAAAAACCTCTTTTCTAAGAAGCCCCAAGTACTTCCTAGCCAATTGGAGGAGGGTCAAAGAAAGTGGGAGAAGCTGAGCTGTGTATGAGGGGCTCTGAGAACAGCCACCCTTGACGGCTTCAGTGGAACTTGCATCCCTGAAGGGATGAGAAATTCACCAAGTCCAGTGCTGCACGATGCCCCAGAAACTGAGGATTTAGCTAGTGATGCATGGATTAACATAGCCTCTAATTTAGGAAAACCCTTACCTCTAAGTTGTTGGCATCTGAAGCATATTCATTCCAAGCTTGCCCTGTTCTACACTTTTGTCTAGCAACCTGCACAGGCCACTGCCTTGGGCAGGATGGGCCCGTTGTCTGAACAGCAGAGCTGTCACTTACTGCAAGTCCACTTGGTTTATTCTGTAGAAAGCAAGTACTGGGCATTGAAAGGAGAGATGAAAACCTCAGGTGATACAGTCCCATTTATGGAAAACTAACCAATTGCCAAGGCAGTTTTATAAACACCGTGGGAAAAAGACTGCCAAGGTGAAAGGAGCTGGGTCAAAGAGAATAGGAAGACCCACAGCTTCAAGGCTCAAGTTCTTCTGCGCCAGTCCCCAGGAATTACAGGTTAGATCCAAGAGGAAATATGCGTACCCCCAGTGCAATATGCATGTGTGACAGAGATCTTTGCAGGAAAGAAGTATCATCACCGAGAGGTCTAATGTCAATGGGAACAGAAGGGATAAAGCTGAAGCTCTGCTTCAGGATCTGTGTGCAACAGATCCAGGCACAGATTGTCAGGGAAGACTGACAGACTGCTTTGCTAGTAACTCTCCACACATTTGCCAGTGAAGTCAGGTAATTAGCTCATTAAAAAAAAATCCTCAGCTGTAAATTCAGGTTATTTCAACCACCATTGTGTTTAGCTAGAGATAAAGGACTATTGTCTTAGAAGCATGAATACTAACTAGCCTTCTACGCGATTATTAAGTCCTCTTTTCTTGTTAGGCATGTTCTTTTAGAAGAATGGGACGCTCATGCCCGTGTTAGCAATATACAGTCCTGTCATTCTGGCTGTCTCTCTGAGAGCCCAATAGCCATAAAAATGAAGATCTACACAAGACACAGTACATACAGGAAAATAGTGACAAATCAGGATTTTACTTTATTCATACTGAAAGTTGAACCATTTACCTGGAATGAAGTTGATGTGGACGTACAGTCCGTCCAAGTACCGATGAGATACTAAAAAAACCTTCTTGTGTACCTATTTTTCTTCAAGCTGCTACTTCCCAAATTATTTGGTCCCTTCCTGCTCATCTGCTATGCAGGAATACACCACTAATCCACAGGATTTACAGACTTTAAACTTGTACACAAGTCAACAGCAGGAACTAGACAAAGAACAGCATTGCATGGGTTAAAGCCCTGAAACTTGAGGTCCTGGGCCAAAGAAAACATCAGTGGTATGCAGCTCTATAATTAGGTGCATATATGCAGGATTTAAACTGGGGATTAGTTACCCCTTTTGCCCAAGCATTCAAATCTAAGGCAAGGGACTCAGCTGGGATAGGCAGGGTGGGGAGAAACAGGAGCAAGAGATACTGGAATGGCTGGAACCAGTTTAAGATGAATTCAGATGAAAGTCTCCTGGAATCATGGAATACCTGACTGAGCTTACTCAAGCACCTGTATCCATTGGGATGAGACCTCAAGCCTTGTTTTTCGGGGCAGCAATCCTGTAGAGGTAGGAGAGGTCTCTCGGCAGAGTGCGTAGGTGCAGGAGCTCGCAAGCTCTCTTTTCCCTGTTATGCTGAAATGATCCAATTCAAAAACTTGAGAACCAATCCTGCACAGCTGATACCAGGCTTCTGTGGTGCAGTATTTTTCTTGCCTCCACTTAAGCTGTATCCTCTTTAAAACAGTGCCTTTGGGCCTACAGGGAAGGCCCCCAGTCTTATGAGAGCTAAAGTTTCTGACCCCTCTGCCAATAAGGAACCAGTGATGCAGAGTCAAGACATGAAGGCCCATCTAGAACAGCCTGTTGGCCTCTATTTTCCACCAATGCTGTTTCCTTTAGGGATTAGAAAAGCTGAACTCTTTACTGGTCAGGCCCAGTCTGTAAGCTCCAGCACTCGGGCAAAAAAGTTTCACCCTTACCCCAAACATTTTTGTGATGTTTTCATTAAAACCTAGAGCCTCCTCTGACAGTTGCCACCAGACAGGGCTATTCAATAGTTTGTGCAGCTGCACCCAAACAGCTTGCTGCCATAAATAAGGCAACAAAGCATCCCAGCTGCTCAGCTGTGCTTCTGTTCAATCAATTCTGGTACTAGGTAAGTTACAAACACTCTGCTTCAAGAGATATATGGGCCTCTGTGACATCACAGCTACCAGTATGATTATCATTCAGTATCAGCATACCTAAACATACAGACTCCAGGAACTACAGGAAGACAAATTTAGACAGGTTTAGCCACCTTCTGTCTTTCAGGCAATTACTGCAGATCTGTGCCTGAATCTTAACAAGATCAGCACAGTTCTCTGTCCTAATTTAGGGCTGCGAATCTAGGAAAGTACACTGGTGTGGAGTCACGTGGCAAGGTTTCCTGATGTTGAGGTTGCTTCTGCAAAAAGCCCATTCTGAGTTGCCCACATTTTTCAAATAATTCACCCTGAAGACCAATGCTGCCAAAGGATCAATCAAGAAAGCCCTACAGAGATAAAACTAGCTGAAAACTGTTACTCTGCAGAGTGGTGTATTCTGTCAATAGGAAAAGTCTGAAAAAAGTCTGAAAAAGCCCAAAGGTGAAGTAATTTTAAGACACCTTGTTACTTTGTCACCCTATCAGAAAACTGTTCAGACTACAAGCATTTAAGAGGAGGAGTATCAAGATTGAAGCCTAATAGGCTAATGTAGAGGAACCCATTCTTTTGTCTGTACTCGTACCAGATCCATGCTGCACCTGAAGACATCTACAACTTTTTCCAGTTTGCTGAGAAAGCATGACACAAAATAAGGTAATTGGGATTAAATGGGAGTTGGTGATTGCAACTGAAGCATCATATATGAGGGAACAGGGACGGCATGGTGAGAGACCATCAATAAATTCAGGGAAGGGTCCAACACAACCAGTGTTCCTGGGGATCGACAGACTGGCTCACCAGCCCACGGCAGCAGTCTGACAGTTTCTCCAACAGGAAGCTCTCATGGTGCAACTTCATGCTCCTCTGGTCACACATGTCATCCTTTCAGTCATCGACAGCTTCAAGCTTGTACAGTCACCTAGAAGACTAACTGTATGGACGGTGAACCACTCAGAACTTGCCCCAAGGGATGAACACCACAAAATCCAACACCACATAGCACACCCACTGATTATCCCCATAACCTTCTCATCCTTTTCTGAGTTACAGCTTTCCAAGTCAGAATCTCCCACTGCTGAACAAACCATTTTAAATTTAAACACGAAACAGACTACTTATGCCAAGCCTAACATGCTACTGACCTGCCATGCTAGCCTGTTAAATGTGTATTTCTATACCCGCTTCAAAATCCTAAATCATTAGAAACATCTACATCTGGCCTAAGATTTCTATTAAGATCTATTAAGATATTTGGGGGTTGGACTAGATGACCTTTTAAAGGTCCCTTCAAACCCAAACTATCCTATGATTCTATGATCCCAGAGGGGAAAAAGCCCTTCCTCATTCAATGATTTTTTTTTTCCTATTTAGGATTATATTTTGTTTGTCAGCTATTCCTACTCAATTTGTGTTTAGCTCACGCTATGGCATTTTAATGAGAATGCTGTACAACACCTGATCTTAGATTCATAAAATAACAGAATGGTTTGGGTGGGAAGGGACCTTTAAAGATCATCTAGTCCAACCCCCCTGCCTTGGGCAGGGACATCTTCCACTAGATCAGGTTGCTCAGAGCCCCGTTCAACCTGACCTTGAATGTTTCCAGGGATGGGGCATCGACCACCTCTCTGGGCAGCCCGGTCCAGTGTCTCACCACCTTCATTGTAAAACATTTCTTCCTTATGTCCAATCTGAACCGACCCTCTTTCCATTTAAAACTGTTGCCCCTTGTCCTGTCACTACAGGCCTTGGTGAAAAGACTCTCTCTTATAAGCCTCTATATTGAAAGGCCACAAGAAGGTCTCCCTGGAGCCTTCTCTTCTGCAGGCTGAACAACCCCAACTCTTAGCCTTTCTTCAGAGCAGAGGTGTTCCAGCCCTCAGATCATTTTCATGTCCCTCCTCTGGACCTGCTCTAACAGGTCCATGTCCTTCTTGTACTGGGGACCCCAGAGCTGGACGCGGTGCTCCAGGTCAGGTCTCATGAGCGCAGAGTAGAGGGGGAGAATCACCTCCCTCAAAATGCTGGCCACGCTTCTTTCAATGCAGCCCAGGATATGCTTGGCTTTCTGGGCTGTGAGTACACATTGCCGCCTCATGTCCAGCTTTTCATCCACCAGTACCCCCAAGTCCTTCTCTTCAGGGCTGTTCTCAATCCATTCCTCCCCCAGTCTGTATTGATAGCAGGGATTGTCCTGTCCCAGGTGCAGGACTTTGCACTTGGCCTTCTTGAACTTCATAAGCTTCACACTGGCCCACTCGTCAACTTTCATCCACTTTGGTTTTTTTAAACCATCAACACCACAAGGAAACTTCTAGTGCAGTCTTTATAGTCCTAAATCCAGCCAATAGAACAGGAGCAAATAGCAGAAAATGGAAGCTAGACAGACCAACTAAGTCATGGGAGAGGTGTTTTGGTTTTCTTTAGTAGGAATAATAAAACTCTGGAACAATTAAAAATACTGAATTTTCTCCTACATCACAAACAAAAGCAGCAAACAAGCTGTGCTGCATTGTGAAACTGGGGCAACTGTGACCTACCAGTATGCTATGGCTGTGAGAGAGGTCAATGGGATCACCGGTGGCACGGAATGATGCATTTGCAGCACAGATAAGAAAGGACGAATGCCACTATACAACATATTCAGCAGGTCTAATCAACTACTTTCAAGAAAAGGAAATTCAAGCTAACAAATACAAAGAAGGGCTGCTAGGGCAGATGACCAGGGAAAGAGCAAGCTGATCCCAAGAGACTTTGGCTATCAAAACACAAGTTGAAAATGACAGGCTTGCTATTAACTTGGAATGCGTATAAAAACAGGGAAGAAGAAAGGTTATTTAAGCTAACAGGCAATATTAGTACAAAAAGAAGTAAACACAGATGAATCGTAAATAAAGTTAAACTGCAAATAAAAATTTCTAACCTACAATAGAAGAAGGGTTCTTTTGAGTGTTTAAAACAAAATACAAAAATTTAATTTTAAAACCATCTCCAAGCCTCGAAGCAACCCACAGCTGCAGGCTCAACTCAGAATTCCCTACTGAAGTTCCTTTGAGATCATTCTTCCTTTGTTTGAATTTCTAAACTAAAACAATTATTTTTTTCAGGTCTGTGCTGTGTACCAGTTATGCGTAATAAGCAATATATTAGCCCCTTACATACTTAAAATATTTAAAATAATTAACGAGCTAATTCTGTTCCTACTTACTAACTAGACAGAAAGATTACTAAAATAAAGGCATTTAAGCATTGTAAATATTACTAAAGCTTTGAGTCCTCAACCAAAAAAACCCCAAAGTCTCCTTTCAGGCAAGGCATGTGTTCCATATCACTGTCCATAGTACGAGGGCTAGATGTTTATTTCATAAATGCACTTTACATGCTGCAAATCAACACTACTCTCACTTTCAACCCAGCTGTGATGCCTGCAGCCTGACTTGCTATTCATATTTTGGCACATTAAGGATCAGTAAGGGTAACTCTGACCCATCAATAAAACTGTGAGGTCCAAACTACGGTATCAGAACAAACATGACGTGAACATTCCAAAAAGGCCCAGCTGGTTCAATTCTGGGCTCTGACCCATGTTTGGGCTCCTGAGTCCAAGCTCAACATGCAGGTCCTCAGCAGCGAAGCTCCCTCCCAGCACCACCCAAGCTACCCTCCTTGTTGTTAATAGAGCAGCACTCAAGGGTGCTGCTGAAATACTTTATGAAGAGACTCCCTCCTCCATTCCAACCATTTATGGCCCATCTCTGAAGAAAACTGCTATTCCAGCCCCTAAAAGGTGCAGTGGCATCTTGACCTGAGTGTTTCTGAAGTGACCACAGTGTAAGGCAGGAGGCACAAGCAGCAACCCCTCTTCAGGCTCTGGCCCCCCTCTTCTAGGTGAATGAGGCCAGACCCATGCCAGATCAGCTGATAAGATGTCAGCCCCTTTAACACACACACACACACACACAGATGCACACTAGCTTTCTTTGCGCTTTTATCCAAACTACAAGTACATCACAGAGATCTGTGCCCACCCTGGAGCGTTCTTTATACATGGCTAAAAAAAAAAAAAAAAAAAAAAAAAANNNNAAAAAAAAGACAGGCAGAGGGGGCAGGGGCGAAGTCTTTCAAGTAGAGTTCACGCTGACAGGTCACTGTTATCAAATCTCTCCTGGTCATACACCTCTGCTACCACCTTTCTTCCTGCAAACCAGCGCCCATTCAGAGCCTGAATGGCTTTGTGAGTCTCTGACGCCATAGAGAACTCCACAAAGATCTTCACAATGATCTCCGCATCCTCCTCTTCTCCTTGCTTCTCCTGGTAGATGATGACCCTGTTTACAGCTCCAAATTTGCCACATTCTTCTGTCACTTCCCCCTCTAGGTCATCATCAATGTCCTTTGGATCCACCATGTTGCGAAGTACCATCACAGTGGACTGCAGAGAGACGGCCAAAACAAACGAGTTAATACACCTAAGAGACACTGATATTAAATTTGCAAAGCCACATCAGACTATGCAGCACACCTGAGCACCACCAGATATTCCAGTGCTATGTCATTACAAGCACATTCCACGAAACCGATCCAAGTTCTCAGGGATAAATTAGTAAATTTTCTTCCCAGGCATCAGAAGCATGAACAAATCTCATTCACTGACAGCTGCGCTGTGGCTGGCCTCAGTCAGGAAAGCTGTGTGCTATCTCTTGGGCTTTTCTTAGACACATCTTTGAAGCACAAGTGACCTGGAGACCTCTATAATTTTTCTTGTGCTGTCCCCACCCAGTTATTTTTTTGCTTTCTTATCTTCAACACCACTGTTGTGTAGTTTTTTGAAAATTTTTCCTCATCTCTAAATAAAGTAGAAGGATTAACCAGGTCTTTCAGACCTCTGACAACTGATGATTGACCAGGTACTTTTCATTACAGGGGTAATGACATATGAGTCTGTCAGAGTGCCTGCAACATACCTCTCATATGCATGCCCCCATCAAGCCCTTTTGTGACTGAGCACCTCTCTATATCACAGAATGGCTGAGGTTGGAAGGGACCTCTGGAGGTCAGAGGGTCCAAGCTCCCCTGCTCAAGCAGGGCCACCTACAGTTGCCCAGGACCATGTCCAGATAACTTCTGAACGTCTCCAAGGATGGAGACTCCACAACCTCTCTGGGCAGCCTCTGTTTTTGTGTATTACACCCAGCTCTACCATATCCCTTCCTCCCAGCTCTGGCCCTGCGCAACATCATAGGCTAGCAGACACAGCATTTCAGGCTCAGTATAATTTTAAAATACTTGTTCCAGTTCTCATTCACCTGTCTGCATAACTGCCTTTAAGGGCCCACTAAAAGAACAGCAAAAACAGAAGGGTACTTATAGGTTGAGAATGCTAAGCAGCTTTGAGAATGGTGTAGTTTAAGACTCTTTTTCGACACTGCTGAACTTTTTTCAAGCAAGTATGCCAAATGAATTGGATTCTTTGGGACAGGTACTTGTGACAGAGGAAGACTGGCTGCTAAGCCAGAAGCTCAAAGATGTATTTAAAATTATGTACCCTTTGAAAGTAAAGGAGAACACTCACTAGCTAACTCATTTGTGTCCTCCCTTATGAAATGCATGTCAGCATTATCCCTATTTAGTAAACAGAGAAGAAACATTGTCTATTCAGTGTCAAAGCTCAGGAAATCTGCGTGTCAGATAGGAAACTCAGTCGCACACAGGAACAAACCTCTGGTCATGCCCAAACAAGAAGCCTGATGAGATTATCAATACAGCCCCTTCCAAGACATGCCACCCCCCCCCAAATCTATGAATCTATTGTTCTGTTTAATGTTCTGACTTTTTCTATCATTCATTCTTGTCCTTCTTCTCATTGTAACTTCTGTGAAGTTTTGTTTTATAAACACCTCAGAGTTTCATCCTACAGTAAAAGGTTGTGGGGAAAAGGTGGACTCAATAGTTTGGAACAGATTGCCCGTGATCACGTGCCAATCTCACTTCTTTAATTATAAGCCAAAAGGCCATCATGGTTTGCTTTAATGATGTTAAGTAAACACACAGTTTAATCAGAGACACTTCCTAGCCAAGCCTCCTCTGGACTAGTGACTGGTCTGAACCCTCAGAGAAACTCTGAGAAGATCCTAAAGGCAGAATAAGAACCATCACCCATGGCACACGAGCAGGTAGCCTTTGTAGCCCCACGAGCCCTGTGGGGTACCTACAATGCGTGCTGCAGGAAGTCTGTACCACATACAAAACTGCATAGCTATACCACATTAAGACAGATCTAAACCTAGTGGTCTCATTTGCTGACAACTGGAACCAGCTCAGGGCAGTCACATTGCACTCACCTCCTGTTTACGAAGCAATTTCTGCATCACCATATGACGGGCACTGCTGCCAGATATGCTCATGTGTTCCTGTTCACTCAGCATCTCTGGCCTCTCTGACTCCTGGAATACCTCCTCTTCTTCCTTCTCCTTTTTGACCTCCATCAGGCCCAATGCTGGGGGACTAGCCAGGATAGGATTCACAACTCCCACTTGTGGAATAGTGACAGGAATGGGAGGTCGGGCAGGGGTTACACCTGTAAGAGTACGAACTCTGTAGCATAAAGAAAAGAACTGATGTTCTGCAACATTTGGGTACACACCAGCCAGTGATAAAGAGGATCACAGCATCTAGATGGTTTTTTATTTGCTCTGCACCAGCAACAACCAGGGAGACATAAGCAGCAACTTAGTCAGCATACAGGACATAAGCACTCAATACATGCATCAGGGTTGCCCAGAAGGGAGACAGAGCGCAGGATTTTGCATGGAGTAACAATTATCCAGATTTTCACTCAGAGCGCCATGCATTCCTGCTGTGAAGTTCATGTCCCTGTCGTATCCATTATACATCAAAATAAATTCCTGCTATGCTGCACAAATGAAAAAATAAAAGATCTTGACAAAGCAGGGCAGGGAGGAGGATTTCAGCTTCAAATTCTCCTTAGTTGTGACCCTAGCTATACAGAACTGTGCTTTGTAACAGGTACACAAGTGACAAAATGAAGAGTAAACACACCTGTAATGACTCCTGGTGCTTGTGCTGCCATTACAGCCTGTGGCAATGCCCCTAATGGCTGGGCCAGAGTCAGTGCTGGAGATACCAGCCCAGGGGTTGCCAAAGTGCCAAGAACCGCAGCTCCTGCCACTGCTTCCTACAAGACAAAAAAAAACACTAAACACCAAAAAAAACCCAAACACCAACAAAAACCCCCGAAGTGTTAATTCTGCATCAAGAAGTCATACTATGGGTGCATTCAGGTGAGGCTCAGCTTTTTTCACACCTAAGAAATACCAGATATATAGATTCTGAGGATGACAGCTCTCCAGTGCTACTATAAAAGAACAGAAGTATGCCACCCAGTCCATCAGAGCAATGTAGAAACTACGAGACACCAACCCCTCGAAGAAAAATGTTCTCTTGCAACTCAAATTTCACCCATCCTTTCAAGCTGCTAGGTCGGTTACTGAATGAAAGACAGCAAGGGATTCAATACATGGTTTGAAAGATGCAGGCAATTCCAGAGCAAGAGGAATCTGTTTCCACCTTCTACACAAATAAACCTTTCTACTGATGCTAAGGAATGTGATCCATTTAAAAAGATTGATGGGAGCCCCCATCCCACCCCCTCTGACGACAGCATCAGGGCTCTGGGGCCATGTGACAAACCAGGTGAAGGAACTCTTACAGCCTAAGCTTTAGCCAAGTGATCTGGTGGAAGGTTAATCCTTGTCTGATTCAAGGAACACTGTAGTCAAAAACACTACTGCAAGCACAAGGGACAGGGCAAGGGAGCACACAATACTGCTATTTTCAGAAGCTGTTCTCTAGTCGCCATCCTTTAGGTGCAGACAGTAACACAGCACTGAAATTGGCCTTCATGATTATAGCAACTGCAAACAATTATCACATTAGTAAATTTCTCAATGAGAATCATATAACTAACTTTTGCCACCACCATTTTTGCTGGTAAGACCCTACTGAACTTTACTGCTTTCGATGACTGGAAACTTTCTTCAAACTTCCAGCCTTGATAATTGAAACATTCTATAACCACCTCCTTTCGTCCGTGTTGTCTGCACCTCTTCTCCCATCCCACTACCTACTTGCCTCCATACAGACTGTACTTGAGCAAAAATCTGATGCACCTGTCAGCATTTTTCTACAGTTATGCCAAGCCAATCTTTTCCAGTTTCTTCCTGCATATCAGGTTTTCCAATTATCCCAATAATTGCAGTACTTCTTTATACCTTCTATAATCCAAATAAACATCCTGACTCTGGATGACCAGAATTCAAACAACATTCAAGATGAACACCTAGTTAAATCATAAAACACTTCCATAAAACTACTGAAAATAATGTGCCTAAAATATACCCTAGCATCCCAATTTTTTTGTTGTTGTTGCTTTCCAGGCTGTTATACTCATGATTTAGTTACCCAGATCCTTCTCTTCCTTGTTTTCATGGGGCTCCTATAAGCCCTGACACCATGGAGCATAAAATTCTAAGGTTTTGTTCCCTAAATGCACTATCTTGTACTCTACTACTAAATGCTGCCTATATTTTTTACTCCAATCTGCTGCAATATTCCAATTCTCCTCTACATTAATAATGCATCTTATCTCTGCCAACTAATCCCATTAGTACTCTTCTCCTAATTGCCTAGAATAAGGCCACTCATATTTTTTTATTGGAGATGAAGCAAGACCTATCTGTAAGTAATTTCACCAGCAGAGTGAAGGGTCAGCAATTTCCAGCACAGCTCATTTCCATCTCTTCTTCTCACTTGCCTACGCATCTCAAAATTCATTGTAATAGTGTTGGTCTTGTCTAACAGCTTCTCATAGGGGTCTCCACCAACTCCTGAATTGTTGATAGGATATGCTTTAATTTTTTTTTTCCTAACGAAGCATAACAGTAGTCTTATCAAAGAAAGTTATGTTCATCTTGCAGGGGTATTTCCCTAAAACACCCAAACATTTTGCATTTCTTTCAAATATTTTGTCCTTCCTATAAAGCTTGTTTTCAATCTTTCCCTACCACTGGGGTGAGAACAAAGTCTGCAGATACTAGCTTTCCATGCTACCTTAAATGCAAGTATCATGCTTGCGATTCTTCAGCCATACGGCAATAGCTCTGACACGACAGACTTACTACAAAAAAAAAAAACCCACAACCAAAAACCCAAAGCTATTAAGCGTACATCTGCACATGACAAACTCCAAGCTCTACACCCACCTAGGATGCAGTAATCCCATGTGCATCATTAGCCAGTCTGCCTTATGCTTCTAATGAAGGAGAAAATACTTATGTAAGCATTCAGTGCTGTAACAAGACCATCGTAATTTTTGACTACACTGGTCATTAGCTGCCCCTGCTTTTTACTTAAATGGCTAAAGAAACTTTTCCTAATAGCTTTAATTCCTTAACTTCTTTTGCAAGACTGACTTTTTTACTGTCATTGTCAAGACATTAACTGTCTTTGCTACTCAATACCTCTCTCTTCATAGTTTCATTTAAGTGCAGAGACACTTCCTCCTTCCTTGGCTAGCATGCTAATTCCAGATGAAAGCTGCAGTTCCGATTGCAGAGCCAAAGTTGTATCTCTGACTTTAGTTTCTCTCTCATGTCCAGGATTTCTTTAGCTCCGCTGAGTTTACTGATTAGCTTGTGTTTAAAAAAATTGTGAAATTAAAGCCCTTACAGACCACGACTGTGTATGCTCTTATTTAAAATAAGCTGTTCCATACAAGAACTATACTAGGAGCATAAACATCCTGCAGTATTTTGCAGAAAGAAACAGTAAAATTTATCCATGTCTGTAACAGATCTCTACCATTTCACTTAAGAGTTAATAGTTCTTTCCCAAAGTGATTTTGATCCAAATAATTCTTCTAGCCATGCCTCAACTTCCTTCCTTAGTTGACTCCAGAGGTTCCCAGACTTGTGGGCTTTTACTGGGGACATGCAAACCACCTGAGAGTTTCACATTAAAGGCAGCTCCTCCCACTTCTGCCTCTACCTTGTGATTGAGAGAAATATTTTCAAAAAAAGAGCTGTTTACAAAATTAAGTCCAGTCAGCTGATTAGCAGCACATATAGGCTGCACACCTCAGCAATTTTTTTGCTTGAGAGAATCCAAGAGCCCAACAGTGCTGGAACTTTTTTCTTTCATGGGCTATGGCGAGACAGGGAAAGATTCTGCTGCCCAAAGCAAGGATGATGGACACAGATACGGGGGTTTGCTTTGAAAGGCAATCCTCCTCCATCAGTACCTACTGGTCATAGCCAGGAGCTTCTGTTACTTCAAGCAAACTAAATTTGAGAACCCCTAGACTCCTACATCAACATCCAATTCTGCTCCATCACTGCATTCCCTTGTTTCTGAACAGCCTAAAGCCATTACAGTTGTCCTCCACCTTACTACACAGGCAGAGTCTTTTCAACAACAGAGAGTGTTGCTCATGCGACTATTACTGCCCTCATTAGTCTGTCCCCTTTCATGTACTTTCATGCATTCTTTTAGCCTCTACTATAACCATTACCCTAATCATTGGTTTGCCTATCCAGACAAGGAATCCCCTCCAATATTCCCCCACCATTTCTTTAAGTAAAGTTCTGATCAGCTGTGCCAGACTGCATTCCAAAATGCTGGTGTATCAGATCCTCACAAGTGTCAGTGGCAAGCTTCTACATGTGAAGTCCTGGGAACAGAGTATGATCTAGGCCAAGGGCTTTCATTCAAACTAGTGAATACAGCTGGCTGGAACAGTTTGCATGCTTGTTTCTAGCAGGGTCACAACAATCATCCACTTGGTTGAGTCATACCGGCCTATGCCTTACCTGTGCTGTGATCTTTGCTGTAGCAGCTGCTGCAGCGACAGCTGCTGCTGGAGGTAGTCCTCCTGGCGTAGCAGGTGTCAAGAGAGGCATTGGAGGAGTCACAGCTTTACCAACTCGGAGATACTGACCCCCAAGGTCAAAAAGATTCATAGAGGAAACAGCATCTTGAGAAGACTGTGCTTTCTCATATTCTGCAGTGAAAGAGGAATATTTACAAATGATCCTTTTTACTCCTAAACTCAGTCACTCTCTCATCACACAATTGTGATTTGTATTTGCAAAAACAAACTGCTTAGAGTTCCAGTGACAAGACCCCCAGTGCTTAGTTCACTCATCTCTGATCACACAAACATTGTTGAGAACAGTCAGCATAGCAAGATCTCTCAACCTACATAACAGTGAGTAAAAATATCTGGCTATTAATTATATTTCTAAGTTCAGGCACAGATCTGCTCCAAATTTATTTCTATCCCATTGCTTAATGCAATTCTTCCGAGAGAGGGAGCGAGCGAGATGAGGATGCTCCCGACCACTCTTCCTACCCCACATCAAATACCAGACAGCCATTTTACCAATGAAACCATAGCCTTTGTGTTTTCCTGTTGTGGGATCCCTGGCTAGCGTGCAGGATTTAATCTTCCCAAAGGCCTCAAACACACTCTTAATGTCATCATCTGAAAGGTCCTGATGAACAGATGCCACATAGATGCGGTTGAAAGCCCGTGCCTCTTCTGCTAGCTGGTCTATAATTGGTTGCGCCTGACCTATATTACTAGGTCTCCCAACCTGCAGAGAACACAGCAAACAGTCCATTAAGCATTCTGAACAGCAGCAGCATGACTCACCAAGAGTTACAGCAGACAAGCACTCAGCCACCTGACTGCCTTTTCAAACCAAATGATGCCTCATAAGGCCATAATTAGCAAAGGGCAACAGTTGACTCAGCTCTGGGATACAACCTGTACTACAGTGGATTCTGTAAGTCCTGAGAGCCTGGACAGACTCTGCTCTCTCCTCCACCATATTTCCCCCATTTATGTTCCCTGACCTGCCAAAGACCAACTTCCAGGAACTGAAAACAATTCTGAAAGCAAAACACAATGTTTCTATATCCTTCTTTCAAAGGCTCATAAAACCCCCTTAGAAATCAGACACTGCAGATATGCAGAGTGCACCAGAGATATAAATGCAAGATATAAAACACTGTGCAGAAAATGCTAGTTTTCCCCCCCAATTTCAATCCCCAAAGTTTCACCTTTGCAAGATCCCCTCTTACTGCCTGAAAAAACACAGCTACAATCCTTTGTTCCTTTCTGTTTACGCTGAGTGCCTCCTTTTTGTATGGCAAGGGTGGACCTCTACTTGAAGTCCCTCGCACTATCAAGAGGCACAACAAGAGTCCGATGCTACTTATCTACCATCCACACAGGTACAATATAAGAAGGCGTTAAAATATCAAGAATCACCTTTGTTTTGACCTCAAGAGACTTCCATCCTATGTGTGGGTGGGAAAAAACTGAGCTAGCTTACCAGAACAAGTTTCTAGGTTTTATTAGCACGCTGGGAGTTTCTCCTCAGGGAGAAAGGGACCCAGAGCCACTATGTACTCAATGGGTTGAATATCAAGGTCTATCAGGGAACAGACTTTAGGTTATCTTTCACATTACAGTGCTGTGGGAAGCATTTCTAGGCATAAACCCATTATTCACAGTAAAGAGAACTAAGAATTTTCAGAGCATGCCTGCTACTCACCTTTATATTTCTTCCCCCCAGCATGACAGAATTCATCTGCTCCAAGGCCAGCTGAGCGGCTTCAGGTACCTCATATTCCACAAAAGCAAAACCCTAGGACAGAAGGATATGCTTGTTGAATCGTACCAGCTGTATCTTGCCTCAAAGCTAGTTCCAAGCTAACGCAGCCAAGACTTCCCACGTACCAGATTCCTACTATCGTGGCCTGAGAAGATGTTTCCTTAAAGAAGCTTTTTATTAAAGCAGAAAATTGCACGCAGAAGCACTGACAAAAGGCTACCTGCTTCCAGAGCCTCTCATGCCTGGAAGCCTAATAGCAAAAGGCCACCGCGTACAGGACCGCTAGCTGTTCAGCATCTTTCGTGCACACCACCCCCATGCACATCTGTTTCCCACTAGAGAATCCTGCAAAGCTAAGTAGAACAGGCAGCTACAAACATTTATCTCAAAGTTAAAATGCTAAAAGCAGCCTGCTCTCTATGAGGATAAAGGCTCCTTCTTCTCCTGGATATATTCAGGAAGGCCTTGGACAGAAGAAAAACACATCACTCAAGGGCTGTTAACCAACCTTGTGTTTCATCGTAACAGAGTCCCAGGACATATCAATGCTTTTTATAGGTCCAAATGGGGCAAAGGCCTGGCGAATGGTATCTTCTCCCAGTTCATAGTATATGGAGCCCACATACACACGACACATGATGGCCAGGGCGCGCTGCCTCTGAGCTGCCATCTGTATTGGAAAGAAGAACTGGCTGGTTAGATCAGGGGGTGGTCATGGATGTCAGGACCTCTTTCCCTTCCTCCTTCCCTCCCAGGAGCTATGACCCAACAGCAGGTAGCTCCTCACTGGGCTGCAGCACAGCCTGGCACACGTAGTAATAAAGAAGTATTTTCCTGCTCAATGCACAGACTGCTGGAGCGGATAAGCAGTACAGCTCACTCCCAGGGGCAGTCAAATCTTTTGATGGGCTCTGCCACCTCAGGAGCCTTAACTCCAACCCCACTGATAAGGTCTAACCCTCCCCAGCCTGATCACATCTCCAGCAACACTTGCAGGAGGAGGAAATAACTTCATTCTAGGACAGCTTCCCCCTCCAGGCAGCAAAGGTCTCAATTCTAGACACTATGAGCAATCCCTCCCATTCCCTCCCACAAGGGGCAGCAAGAGATCCAATATCTGGCACCACCTAGTCACTCCCTCCCCCCACCCATCCTCCCAGGCAGCAAAGGATCTGGAATTGGGTACCTCCTCCCCACTCCCTCAAGCATCACACACCACCTCCTCCCCCCCACCCCCCCCACCCCAGGCAGTACGAGATCCAGTACTAGGCACCACTTCCACCGCACAGTTCAAAAGCAAAGCAAAAGAAATTAAATGGTTAAATGAAACTTCTTAGTTAAGTGTGTGGTGCTAGTACTTATCACTGCCTGTTGTTACTGGCTCAGATAGTGGTGCAGCCCCCAAAGACTCCGCCCTTATCAGTTTCGGTGCAGAGAAGGTCTCTGTGCTATTTTCTCCTAAGTATGCCTGAAAACCTGTTTGCAAGACAAATCCAGAAATTTCTTACAGCAGGTATCCAAAAAAGCAGTATCCTTCATTTATTTTTCACCCTCATTGCAATTCTAGAATTGCTACTACTAATAAACGTTGTTCTAGGAATATGCTGCCTACGAAAAATCACAAGTTTGGCCAGCATATCCTAGCAGCACGTCTTGGGACCAAGGCAGAAATTAGGTCTCTGTAGAGGCAGCTCCCTATGATCAGCAAGACTGAATTACAGTGCGTTGGAGATATGCACAGGGCTTCATTCCTGTTCTGCGTGGAACAGATGGAACAAACGTAAAGCAGTAAGGGCTACGGACTGTTGCAGAGCAGGCAAATGCAGCATTAAGCTTGATGCCTCTCTCCCTTCCCAGCACCACAGCGCTTGGCACCAAAGCAGGGAGCTCTGAACAACCACCTCTTCCCCACCACCACTGTTTATGAGGGTCTTTAATCAAGGCCTTTACAAGAGGCCTACTTTCAGAATGCTATAACAAGCATGAGCACAATGAGCTCTGACATGTCTGGGGATGCTGCAACTCAAATTGCAAAATAGAAGGGACAGCATTTTATCTGTGATAGTCACAGAAGCGTGGACACAAACTGTACCTGAAGAAATCCTTCTCCCTCATCGTACCCGTATGTGAGTGACATTGACCATAGGAGGAAACAAACTGTAAAGGTTCAACTCCTATTATTCCATACAGCAGGGATACTATAAATAGGAATGGTTCTCACCCCATACTGCTGCTCCTGAAGTGATATTAAGCTTGCCTCTTGACTGGGTTTAAGTATTTCACACAGTTAAAAATAAGCTGTTTTTCAATTTACTCTGCAATGCTGCGACTAGGAGGACTATGGCACGTGTACACGCAGGACAGCTGACGTGTTGTCTCCCAGGTTCTCCAACACATTCCCAGTTTTGGTGCAGGAAAGCCAGTGATCAGTAGCCACTCAGTCTGTGTAGTGTGTCCATTTATGGGTTCAGAGCCATCACCATTCTAACCCCAAGTGTCTCAGTGAAGTGCCTCACCCATGGTGCCACAGGCTGTGATAAAAATTTAGTGTTTTACTAGGAGTGCTTCTTGACAAGACACTGCAGCCCTGCACCAGGCAGAGGGATTTTTTCACCTTCTGAAGGGTATATATATAAATATATATACAAAGAGGACTTTTCCTTCTTTTCAGTTATCAATGCAACAGGTGCAAGAAAAATGGCATTTGTCCTCTCCCGTGGCAGCAACCTTTACAGGAGGAAATCCATATCTTACCCTGCTGCACAGATCCTAACAAAACAGGTGGGGTGGAGTTAGGAGGACTCTCTTACATCAGCAAGATATTAGAAATTTGGACCTACAAAAGGCAGAACTGAGGTGGACCATGATGCCTCCAGGCATCTGTGGATCACTAACAGGAACTGGTAGCATCAAGTTAGGGGAATGATGCAAGGTACACCTGTGAACTAAGCATGTAACAGCATCAGAAACTCATGACTAGAAACCTCATTGTTTTCACTAGCTACACTAAGTAGATTTTACTGGCCACTGGCCCTCTTTCTCCACCTATAAAATGGAGTTTAAAGTATCTGCAACCTTCATAAAGGCAGCAGCTAGTAGTTGTATCTATGTAATGTTACTGTTAAGTGCTTATGAAGGTTATTTTAAGGACAAGCCAAAACATCAACTTCTCCAAACAAAGGAGGTGATGCAAAAACACAATCACTAGCTTCAATTTTAATACAACAACGCCAGGAAATTGTGCTCATCTTGCTGAAGTGACATGGGAATTTTGAGCTGTAATACTTGGAGGATTAAGTAGACAGGAAGCTTTAATCTCAGGCACTAAGATACCGCAATAGGAAGTTCAGGCTGCACTTCCTTCATGTAGGAATTGATGAGTCTTGTCAACAGGAAAAAGGGTTGGACAGAGATCTATTTGAATTTTCTACATTCCTGATGGGCTTTGGGATAAAGCATTTGCTGAGGACACAGTATCCTAACTACACTGAACTGTACCACAGCTGAATGGTTCAGAGCAAACTCCTGCTTCCAGGTTCTGTCCCATCAGCAGTAGCCTCTGACTCCCTACAGAGGGAGGAATGTCTTAGGAAAAGAATTCACAATAGTGACTATGCCCTTGAGGCTAATGAGAAATTAAACATTTCCTGTTACATTATCAGTACACGCTTTTCATCTGTTGCCCAGCTGTGAATAATAAGCAAAAAAAACTTTTAAGCAAAATTGATGGAGTTATGCTATCAAGTAAGCATCTACATTAATTGGTATGGACATGAGGGTTCAGAAACCAGCTATGCCAAATTCACATCGAGATGTATGCTTCTATTCCATTCCAAACTTACACACCCCCATAAAATTTATTTCGGCTCCCCTGCTGACACACTACCTACTGTGGCAGTGTTAAAGGAGGGAAGGCAGGCGATTTTAGTTCTAGTGCATCTTTCATTTTGGAGTACAAGCCTCCAGTTGCATTTTACACCAAGCAGAAATATCATATTCCAGCATGATGGAAAAATATTTACAAATTTACAAATGAATTTACAAATGAACGTTTGCATGCAGAGTGGAGCTTATAGGACACTTTCTGCAGTGGCCATTGTCCAACATGTCTAGGAAAAAGGAGGGGATGGATAATCCCAGGTAATTGAGCTCTTTGTGGCATCTGATTAGAAATTCCAGCACTAAAGGACGTCACAGGTTCTCTGAATAGTCCTGCAGTTCCGTTACTTCCATCCTGCTTTTACTTTACTTGCAACATGCCATATTCACCTAGTCTGGAAACATGCACAGTAAGAGCAGTCTTACATCTGGGCTACAATATGTTCTGCCAACCTATAGTGCCCCAGTCCTCCCCAGCACCTTAGCTGCCAGGTCTCCGGTGCTGTGAGTTTGCTTCATAAGAAATTGCCCATTTGTGAGTTACCTTGGCAGTTAGTTTTAGGTCAGGACCTCAGAACTGTAGCATCCCTAGAAATGCAGCTCCCACAATTTCACAGGTGTGTTCAGAACTGTTCGAAATCTAAGGCTTTCTTTGCCAACTGACTCCAGGACACCCCGACTGCCAGTGTCACAGCAGACTGCACCCAGCCTAGGGTCTTCCTCTGGGGAGTTTACACTTTGCCTCTGCTTGTTGTGCTTGTCCATAACAGGTGGGTATGTGGGAGGGTTGTGCTGGGTTGAATTAAGAGCATTGTATTACCACTACATACTTCCCCACTCTAGGCCCTGACTAAGACAAAGTGCCCAAGAAGAAGTGAATATGTCTATTGACCGATTGTAAAGGTGAGAGAGGATCTCCAAAGCCCATTGTCACTGCTGCCATCTGAAAGACAGTAAAGACAGAGTTCAGTCTGTTGGAGCTGAGCATACTACGGCTGTTTGTAAAAACTCAAGCAGAGCGGCGGCACAGGGAACCTGCGAGAGAGGCCTCTCCTTCCTTGCCCCTCACTGCCTGGTCCCAAGGACTGTCCAGCGCTGGGACCCTGCAGATTCCAGTCCCACCAGGTCAGGGTGGAGTTGTGCTGCTGCCACTGCCTCAGGAAGCAGGGTCTTCTCCCAGGGGGGACTCAAGGCAATAGTAACCTCTGCAACCACTGTCGTTGATTCACCCCCAGCATTTAAAAAGGAGCCCCTCAACTAGATCAGACACTCAGAAACATGCACAGCCCTGAAAGGCCAGAGCTGCCTAATGTGGCAAACACATCCACAGTGATTCTTCATTAAAAAAAAAAAAAAAATCCAACATCCCAAAGCCATTATTTTGGGCTTCCTAACTTTGAGTAGAAGGCATTGAGATGTGTTCAAGAAACCTCTGAAGGAAGGGAGATTTAAATACCAGTTAAGGGTTCTCCCAGTACATAGGCATTCCAGCACTAGCAGGAATAGCCAACGGAACTTCTCTGAAATTGAGCGCGCACGTGGGTGAAGGGGAGGGAAATGGGTAGCACTGTCTATAACACAGGAGAGGCAGGTACCCTCCCCTCAAGCAGAAGAGATGGTGAAAGGATACTGTTCCCAGTAACCCTAGACACCACCTTAAATGTAAGTTGAAAGTGAAACCCACAGCAAATTCATTGGCTTCTGGCATTTCAAGAAGCATTTGCCCAGCCAACAGGAGAGAAACTCTTAAAAATTTACTCTTCAAATGAGTGAAATTTGGGGGCGATTTGTGCACATGAGTAAAGGGGGTTTCTTTAGTGAGCTGAAGACAGTATACTTCAATTTCACTGTGGAAACACAAGCGCATGTACCTGGCTCCAGACAGGCCTCAGGGCTGTGCTCTGGTTCTAAGTGCAAAAAGAACTCCACCTTGTTGGGGAGAGTAAGACACAGAAGGAGCATCTCAGACGGTCTCTCACCTGAAGGTTGGTGAGCTGCTGTTGCTGGTGGGCGATGGTTTGCTTCACCAGCACACTCTTGATACTCTGCTCCATCGCATACTTCTTTGCCTAGAAAGAAATACAGACTCTGTAGTCAAAGGACAATACCACAGAGCGGGGAACGATGTTTGATTTTACACCACAGTTCCCCAGAACCACACAACTGGCTGCCAATGGAACTTTTCGGCGCTCCAGCCCTAAGCACTAAGGCACTCTACATTAGCCAGTGGCCAACAGCTTACTAACATCCTCGGTCTGCATCTCGGAGTCGTGAGCCCTGAAATACAGCATAATGCTTGAGCAGAGGATTGGATGGACTCAATCTGCAGCAGGCGCAATGTTAGGAAAGCAGCATGCACTACACACTTAGTGTTTCCCCTCTTCCGCCCTCTGCCCCTTAGATCCCACCATAGCACCTTACCTGCTGGCATGAGGGCAGGACAGATAGCCTCCTTCAAGTCCTTTCCACTCAGAGAACATCTGGACAAAGAGGTTCTACAAAAGGGAAGGGGGCTCCAAATCCCCATGTCCAGTCTCTTGACTGGGCACTCCCCCTCTCTTTTCTCATCACATCTGGCCTATCCTATTTTGGCGAACCCACTGCTTTTGCTCACTAAAATGCTCCAGCTCTCCTTCTCTGGTTCCTAGCCTGCAGACACAAGACTGATTTGTCTTTTTCTTTCAGTTTTCTACAAATTTGACAAAGTCTGAACTTTACACCCAGTGGTGTTGACATGGAGGCTCTTTGTCAAGGGAAACCTAATACCCACATATGTGCCTATTCCCAGGGGACGGTACAAACACATTCAGCCAACCCCTCAGGCACCTGCTTTCCATGGCTGTACGTGTTTGGGAGGTGCCAGGGAACGGTAGGCTCTAAACCGTGGTTTTGAGACGTGTGCTTCGGAAACCTGGAAACGGACAAGGGGATTTACATCTGTCAGCTACGGAGAAGCCAGAGGAAACGAGGCCGTTTCACACTGTGAGCCAAACAACACACACACAAGCAACTTCAACATTACGGGAACATTCACACGAAGCCTACCTAGAACAATACTATACTTGCCTCACCAGAGTACAGAAGACACCTAGCCCACAGTTCCCACATTCCCTGGTTTTGTTTTCTTTCCCCTCTTTTCCCAACTCTGCTCTCCTCTCAGTAAGCCAGGCATCACTCCCATCAGGAAAGTGGGCAAGAAGACAGCAGTAACCTCCCCACCAGCTGCATAAAACAGGACCAACAACCAGAAATCAGAGCTGGACTGAAATTTTTATCTAGATTAAAACAGGTTGGCTCAAATGGGTTGAAAATACTTGCTACTGGGTCTCTTTACAACATGGGAAAGAGCATAAGGGAAAAATAGAGATATTTCATGATGTGTTCTTGTGTGGATAGAATAAAAGACCAGCTGGAGCATATCAGAAACCTATTCCTTGTGGAGTACAGGCTGCTCCTCGCAGTAACTTTGTGGCAGTTGCATATTGTCTTAGAATTACAATGTGATCTTAAGATGTTATTTACTTATGGTTTTGATTTTTGTTTTAATTAAAAACACTTTTCCCACCCCAACAGCAAATTCCACATCATGCTCCCCAAAAACCATCTATAAACTCTAAACCAAAACAAGTAATTCTTGGGCACAAATTTGAAAGTGTGAATCCACACACAGCATGGCCATTACCCCATATGTATTCTTGGTAGGAGAGTTCCCTTTTATAACATCAGTAACAAATGCTCATTTAAAAAAACCAACAAACCAAAAAACCCCAAACAAACAAGAGTGCTAAGAAGCAAATTCACATCAAGTTTACTCACTTTCTGGAGAGCTTCCTGCTGTTCTGGTGTGAGGGGAGGAAGCCCCAGCTTAGCTGCTGTGCTTTGTCCATTTTCCATCTTAATGGACTCTGTACCCTGAGAAAACAGAAAATTCTCATGAAAAAGCTGTTCTCACAAAAGTGACGAATTTCTTCATTCCCAGAAACCCAAAGCATTTAATGTCAGAATGTCACAGTTGGCTAAAAAGTGTTACCAAACCTATTAGTAATTCATGAAAACCTGTTAGTATTCTAGCCACTCCCTATGGGAGAGCTATCCCATCAGTTGTGCAAACTGATGATGAACATGTTGGATACTTAAAGAGTTCCCTAACCACCAGATTTTCAGTTAAAAGAAAATTAAATAATCCCCAGTCTTCACTCACATCATCTCCATCCTACCTCTCAACAGCTAAACTCTGTCAAACGTACCCATCTATCTCCTCCTTCCACCTCTTCCTATACTGGTTTGTCACCCTTGGTTTTTCAAGTTCTCTTTTTAAAATCTTCTCCGAAACTTTTCCAAATCTCACATGCTGTTCCAGGTACTAAGTAACAAAGAAGCACTATTCTCATACTTAGTATAAGATGCACACTACCTGCCCATGCAGATTCCCAAACCCAACATCAGAATAGGTCTAGAAAGAAGCTTCTGGGCCACTGAACTGACTTTTCATGATTTCAGATATACATGTAGCTAACAAATGTTAGCCCTCTTTGTGTTTTAGGTATTCTACTGACTTCTCTACCTCATGCTCATGTTTTACACTGAAGTCCATTCCTGTGAAACAACTGGTCAATTATTACTACCATGTTAAGTAACAGTAGGTTTCTCTAAGGTATACCTATCAACCTGGTTTTGGTTAAAGTGTTTCAGCAGCTTATGTCTTTCTGGTAAGCATCCACCAACTTGTATCCTCAAGGTAGTATTCTTTGGCATCCCAAAAGTGCCATCACATTATTTCCAGTCAAAATAGGGTTCATCACTAAAAGCCTATTAACAGATGTCTCAGTTTGCCAGTTAAAAAGGAGAAAAAAAAAAAGTAAGCACTCTGTAACAAGCACAGTATAGAAAAAAGGAACAGACCCATTCAGATGGCAAAACAAAACCAGCTCTCCCCACACAGGAACAAAGCTGTCACTTGGAAAGGATATAATATCAAAGTAATTGGCATTTTAGCATAAGGAACAGTGAGCATTTGCGCTAATTTGGTTCCCATTCATTCAGAACAATCACATGCTCATGGCACTCAGTACCACCAACTCAGACATTTCCTGTGGGCACAAACATCTCTGAAAGACCACTGATGGTCTCCTCCAGAAAAAAAATAATCTTACAGGTACACCAAGATCTTACGAACATAATACCAAAATGCGGAACAGCAAAAAGCTAGGTCTTGGCTACATCTGAAGCCTCAGAGAGAAAAACATGTATTTCAGAAGCAAAAGATCCTGCATCATGGCTGCATGCAAATTGCACCTTTCACTGCATCCTCTCTATCCTACCACAAGGCAAAGGGGAACACACACTGATAAAGAGACAAGCTGCTGCAACAACTCTCAACAAGACCTAACAGAACTGTCAGATACACTTGGTGGTAGCAGAGTGGTTCAGGTAAAAGCGCACACACATTTCCATGAGAGCCATACACGGTACACCTGACTGCTCAAAAGAACACCAGCCCAGTTCCTGCACTGTGTCTACTGCAATAATACTCAGTAGACAACAGACCAGTCACTCATTTCCTCCAGAATCACACGTTCCCTGACAGTCTGATTTTTCACTTATGGTATTTTCATATTTTTTTCTATACATTGATACGTAGAATGTTCTGTTTGTGACAGGGAGGAAAAGTGCAAAATAGTTAAGATACTTTAACCACATGAATTCTTTTCACAGTAAATGACAGATACCACCTAAGTATAAATGAAGCTCAAGCACATTCACATGGTATTCTCAATTTAGGGCAATAATTTAAATTTTAAAAATTACTATTGAAGTAACAGAAATTGCCAAGTTCAAGAAGTAAACAGCAGCAGAGAGGAGAAAAGCAGCAGCTTCTCAGAAGGCACCTTGGCACAGGCCCAGGCCCAGGCCCAAGGTAACAATCCTCAAGTCCTCCCACTAAAAAAAAGTGGAATGCAGAGCGCAAGAGCCCCAAAACGCAAGGCCTCCCAAGTGTCTGCTTTATCTACAATAATTGCAAGTTCTAGCTGTAAGAACAGAAGCTTCACTGTGACAGCCCTTCAATACTAAGACCATTAAGTACCTACCATGAAGGCTGCAATCCCCAGCTGTATCTGCTGGCCCATTTGCTCTTGTTGCCCATACAGTAGACACAGGACTGTGACATTACAGAGTTCTGCACAATAAACCTCTCCAGCTGACACCCCTCCAAGCTGTTACAGAGGGACTCTGCACCTACTTTTCCCTTGAGGCAGGGCTGCCACGAATCCTTTCTCCCAACTGATCGGGGGGATTGATGCTAAATGCTGCTTAGTCAGCTCATTAACCGAGTTTTTTATTTTACTCACTGGGTATAAAGTGGGGTCACATTCCTTTTAAGCAGATAAACCCTAATTAGTGCACGCAGGAAAAAAAAGCTATTTTACAGCCTGTCACAGGGCACGCAATCAGTTTATTTTCCCCACCATACACACATTACTTTATACGTTCTAACATATTAAATGCAACATTTGCCATCACGTTGCCCAGTCATTCTTTATCTTGAGATACTCTGGCAATTCATTTACCTAAGCGGCAGTGACTATTGGAGTAGAAACTTCTTCTCATGAGGTAAACTGTGTTCGTTTTCCCAACAGAATCTTGTCCATTTTCTTGTGAGGATGCAGAGCAGGACTGGTTTGATTCACACACTGCACCATGGGGGAACTCTATTTTCCTACCAAGTCAATGCAACAGAAGAAGTAATGAGAGTGTGACTACAGCATGATGGTCCCATTGTTGGAACCATCCACTTCACAACCTCACCGCCTTTTCGGCTTAAAGCAGCAGGATCTCGACCTGCCTTTGTTGTTCACATTAAGTTCTGTCTGTATCATCCATCAAAAGCAGAACTAATTTCTTCTCTCTACTCAATGTTCACACGACGTCAGCCACTTCGAATACCAGAATGGACAAATATCCTGATTTGTTCAGTAATAGACACAGATTAGGCTGAACAGACTTATGTATACTGGTTTCAGTATAAAAATTACCATGGGAAAACCCTAAGTTAATAACAGAAAATAAGATTTTTTTTTTTTTTTTTTTTTTAAAAGCACGTCCTTTACCAGCTGCAAAGTTTCTCCCAGATTAGCCCACTTGTCTCAGCCTACCAGCGACTGCAACCTGCACACTGCCTCCTACCAGGCTACAACGCTTCCTTTGTTCTTTATAGGCAGACTATTAAGGGCAAGGAGTAGGAGCTCACCTACCTTGAAAGTAAAGAAAACCACAGGATGAGTTCACTGATGTTAGAGAGATATGTCCTAGATCATTCTTACTCTCTATTTTATAGCAACAATTGAGACTTCTGGTTTTGTGCATTCAGTCTCAAGGTCACCATAACGGGTTTGGGACCATTTTCTGGGATCAATGAACATGGAGCACATGCAAAATAAACCCTCCTAACATAAAAACATACTCTACAAGTATCTGAATACAATGTTCTAGAGTTGCAGTTACTTCACTGGTCCCTTCAGATCAAAGTTCATAGCTACACTAAATAACACACAAGGACCTAAGGGGAATAAAAGTGCAACAAAAGAAAGCTGACACATGAATAAGAACAGAGGTAGTTGGAACCATTTGATGGCTGCAAATTGGGACACTCAAGTGCATACTACCCATCAAAAGATACTATTGCACAGTCTATATGCAAGTTGAAAACAAGTATCAGCAAAGCAATATAGTAATGGTGATCTGTTTGGTACAGGAAGGCTACATCCAAGATTCATTTTGATTGTGGAACATTCAAATAATAATAATAATAATAATAAAAAATCATTCTTGTTCTTAACCAACTGGCTGAAAAAATGTTTTCCACCCAGCTGTCCTGGCTCCCCTTCCCATTTGTTTACATCATACATATATGCTACCATACAGTCACCTCCAGAGACTTCCTTAGTTTTCTGCAGACAATTTAAAAAGCCCACACCTTTTTCTATTTGCTACTTCCATTTCCTCTCAGCTTTTAAAAATTGAATTACTGCAATTTAGGAGCTATGAGACTTGGGAGAAGAAAAACATAGTGGAAGGGCTGTCAAATTTAACCATTCACAATTAAAAAAGCTACTCCATTGATTATAATTTGTTATGATCCTTTAAAAATAAAGACTATTACGTATCTACATTTAACATAATTTAGACATTTGAGCTCATTAAATGGCACAGCTTCTGAAAACTGGTTGATAACATCCAATCTCCAGCATGGAGGGTAAAATCAAAACTACAGATGATGAAGTGATCTAGAAGTGACAAAGAGTATCCAAGACGCCAGACCCAGGCACTCCTGGTTCCAAGCTCTTTGCCACCACACATCCCTCTGAAAAGCAACCAAAGACACATGCCTTTGCTGATCACATGACCAGCATGATCTGATGTGCAGCTGTAACAGAAATTTATCATCATGTACCCTGTAACATCCAGAGTTTCTTCAAGGAAGACCACCACCCTCCATTACTCCAGCCTATTTGAAAAGCAACAGATTGTGTAAAATAGTCCCAATCTCTATCACCATTCACAGAGAACCAAGACTATTGCTCCTCTCCTTCCTAGCACCTTAGGGTAATACTACTATCAAGAAAAGGCTCAGCACAATTAATTTGAGTCTGCTAGGCAGAAATGTAACAGTAACTGTTGAAAAGCAGTTGGTGCTTTGTACTAAGGCTGGCCACCTTGAAAACTGCCTTATTTAAATGCATTGTAACAGGAGGGAACAAGAAAAATGGGAGAGAAGTTGACAGCAGAAGCAGGAGAATAGGAGCTTCTTTTAAAAGATAAATAAATAGAAACTGTATACCTGTTGCTATGAACATTGCTTCTGAACGTTGCTTGGCCCTTTAAGGTGGTTTGAACTCCAAGAGTTCAGGCACATTCGTTGGAAATTTATTACATGGCTGAGAATTTCTCTAAAGTATAAACACACACAAGAGAAAGAAAAACACAGAATCTTGTTTATTTTAGGAACCATAACAAGCAAACAACACGAAGATTAAATAAAACAGAGCTGGAAAAAGGACTGATAAGTACCTGGCCAGTATACTCAGTTTAATCCTTGCTCTACCACCTGCATCAGTGCTTGGGAACCTGTATTCATCAGAGTATTTTCATGCTACAACACCCCACACCAGTAGTGAAGCTGGAAGAAGCATCACCTGAGTGCCTGGTCAAAGGCAATGTTTTTACTTGCACAATAGGTTATTTTTCAGAAAAGGTCCTTCTTCATGTATATAAATACATTTAAGTATTTTGCCCTATTTACTATCTAAATCTTCGTGGATTCAGCTGTAAACTCTGCAACTTTGTAAGCCTTTCTGTGTACAATCACCTTTTACTATTCATTAATTTCTTCAGCAACTACTCCTTTCCACCCCCTATACAACACTTTCTTTTTTTTTTTTTTTTCCCAAATGGGAACAGCGGTGCTAGAGAGTTATTTCTTCTGTTACTGTTAGCATGTGCAACTAACGTACTGCCAAAATCTAGAGCATGGGGCATGTCCAAGCTTTTTCCACCATCCTACCAGATGTGTTCTATAGAGAATGGGCAGGGATTAAAACCTTTCAAAATGTGTCATTTTTCTAGCATCTCATGACCAAACCGTTTACATGACTGCATATTTGGCCAGTAACATCTCTTCTATTTAAATGAAGAAGGAGATTCTATGACAAATTTCACTAATGTTGTCCAGTAGCATAACGTAGTTCTTCCAGACCACCAAATTCTATGCAAACCCGTCATCTGCAAACATCAGAAGTCTTAAATACCTGCACACAAGTGACCTATGTACCCTTGAAACAATTCCTTGTGATGCCTTTTCATTGCATTTGATAGAACTCCACCCCGCTGGATCAGCACTGAGAAATAAAAAAAAATCTTCTAGACATTACCTTTTTAAGCAGTATGCTCTGCATTATCACTCATCTGTCATGGAACCCAGGAATCACCTGCACCTCAATTTTCAACTCTCAAAGGAAGAAAATTACTGTTCCTGACAAGCTACAATACAGTGCTAAAATAAATCAAGACGCACACGATCCTCTTTCTCTTGATTAGAAACAGGAAAGTAAGACACAAGGAAACATATTCCTCCCTCCCAAAAGGGATTACGACTTTCCCTGACCATCATCTCACTCTCATACTGACAAATCCTCCAGCTAACCATTCTCCATTTAATGCAGCTATAGACAACACAGTAAGCACAGCAGGAGAGCTTGCATACAATTCCAATGTCCGTGCTGGGTTCCTCTAAACTACAACTTCCTTCCACCACTTGCTCTTAGCAGAAGACAGCTCTCTTGCTCTTATTTGACACTGTCAGGCTCCAAAATGACTTTTGCCAATGTGAAACACGATTAAAACTCTTGAGATTCCCAACACAGCTTATGTCATACGTATGAAAAGTTTACTGCCAATAAAAAGCTAATGAAATCCAAGGAGGACAAATGCTACATCCTGCACCTGGGACGGACTAACCCCCTGCAATGGTGCAGGCCAAGGAGTAGCTCTGTGGAGAAGGAACTAGGGGTCCCAGAGGTCAGTAGGCTAAACATGAGCCAACCTTCCTTGCTGCAGAGTGCACTAACAGCACCCTGGGCTGCATCAACAGGAACAGAGCCCACAGATAGAGGCAGTAGTGATCCTCACTCCACTCAGCACTCCTTAGACCACACCTAGATACTGCATCACTTCTGGAGCCCCCAAGACAAAATGCTGATCAGCTGGAGCAAGTCCAGCAAAGGGCCACCAAGACTGTGGAGGGGCTGAAGCACTTGCCCCATCAGGAAAGGCTGAGGGAACTGGATTGTTTAAATGACGCTCAGGATTGCCACAGTACCGGTGATGCTGTACACAAAAAGCCTATTAAGCAGTATCCAGTAAGCATTTCCACAATTAATCCTTTTAGGATGCCAACCTCGTAAACGGTGCTAAGTTAAAGCCTCACAAACAGCTGGTCCAGAACCTGCCGCAAGGGCAGAACCCCCCCGGGAGGTGAGGGCAAGGAGGAGGCCTGAACATGCAACGCAAGCAACTCCTCACAAGCAACTCCTCGGGCAGACCGACTGCAGGCTGCTCCTCTCTCCTGCTCGCCCTCCAAGTGAAAGCTCCAGCTGTCTGTAGCACCAAGTGAACCGGCAGGCACTTCACACATACATAATTCCTGCCCATAATCAATTCTCAGCTCTGTTTAAAAATTAACCATCCTGATAAGGAGTATTCACAGTAATTTCATCTTAGCCTCATTAAAATACAAACACATTCAGTAGACAGACCTCTTTTCCCAAATCAGTTAAGAGAGAATCCTGCGGTTACATCAGTACTCCAGAACTGCACAAAACATCTAAGTGAACTTAATTTTGGTTGATAAAACTTACTGAAGTCACCAACAGACAACACGCATCCCTCCTGTGAGAAAGTGCAAATTATCTAACTCAGCTGGGATTTTAAGAATGCAAAAAGACAGACGAGCAAGCAGTCACACATGAGTATGTTACGTGCTGACAAAAAGGGCTAATAATATTACTGAATGCACAGAAATAACACTGTAGTGGTTTTGCCCTTATAAATGGAACTGGTGAGACAAATAGAGACATACTGCATCCATTTTTGGTGTGTATATATATATTTTAAAGAATCTCAAGAGTTTGGAAAGAGTGTCGGAAAAACACAGAAGTGATGCAAAAAAGTTCACAAGACCAAGAAATCAGGTAAATACTGAAACAAGAAGCACTGCATATCGTTCTGAAGTACCATCACTGAGGGTGAGGAGGCTACCATGCGCTAAAAAAGCATTTACAATGGAAGTATATCAAGGACCAGTGCTTCAAGCTGTGACATACACCACCACTTGCACAGTACTGGTATCAAAAGCAGCGGCACCAAATGTCTCAGCCTATTTAATTGGTTTAAAATGTTTCTTTAGCAAGACATTAACTATTTAATCAGTTATAACAGGTGATTCCATTTCTAACATTAAAAGGTACCAATCAAGTTATTGAGCAATTTCATCGGAATTACATTACTAACTATACTTTCATAGGGATTTTGTATTGTTGTCCACTCTGTCACCACAAGCAGCATACATAAACAGTCCACTGCATGTTACAAGCATGTCTTGCTTGTGGCAGTAGTACAGAAACTATGAACTATTTCAAACATGCAAAAGAGATTTACGAACTACTTCACGTCAAAAGAAAAGAACAAATACATGCAGCCTTGAAGTAACTTGTACTGGTCCTCATAAGCTTCATGGGGAATTTAATTATCTATTCCAGGCTAAGAAAATTTATCCCATAAATACCATAGCTGAATTTTAGATCTCAAATGCAGATACACAACTACTTCCAGTAACACATGACTTTACAGTCAAAATTAAGAACGGTTAGTTTAACTTTTACAGTTTAAAGTATTTGAGGAGGACCTATCACTACTAACATCTTTGTTGTAGCTGCTTGCTGCTGCTAATTGCCTTCCTCCTGAACAATGCACACGTGCACTGCTGATGTTCTTCAAACAAAGCTCCGAATTCACATGCAATTAGTAAGCTGCAAATTTGTTAATCTGCAAAATGTGAAGTACTGGAAATATCTGTGCAGGATTGGCCTGCAGTGATTCTGATCGCTCTCAATATGGTGGACTTACTACAGAAAACAATCCTGCAGATGCTTCAATAAATTACTTGCGTTGCCTGCAGACAGCACGTTCCTTATACCAAAGGCAGCAGCAAGCGCAATCTAACAATGCAAAGGTGAAGTAATTTCAGTAATGTTAGGAGAAGGAAAAAAAGGTGAAGCTTAACTCTCCCCCAGACAAATCTTTTCCCAGACACGCTCTATCTTTTCTTAAAGATTCCCTCAGCAACTAAATTAAATGTCTGCTGGGCTTGTCCTAGAAGTACAATACCATTTTAACCGATTCCCACAGTTACTGATGAGAAGCAAATAAAATACTCATTTGTTGGGAAGATAAAGTTTGCACCAGGAGTAGCATATGCCAGTCCTTTGCTTAACCACATCCCTCACAGGGACACGGGAGGATACTTCCTTTGCTCTGTGAATTACCCCACACACTCCCACTGACAATTGGACAGTCATGAGTGAGTGGCTGTAAATTAAAAACAAAAAAAATACCCCACAAAATGAAACAAAGAAAAAGACCCCTTGGAATTACTGAATTTGTCTGTGTCCTCAAAAGGTAAACTTTATCGTCATGATCACTGTTTACGTGCCACTTAAGGACCGAGCTGGGAAAAAAAGAAGGTTGCTGAGAGTGCCACTCCAGGTTCTTGGCCCTAGCTCTGCATGGCCTGGCACCTTCCACAAACACACACATGGTTGATGATTATTTGGATGCTGGGAGCACGAGACACCAACAGGAAGCAGCACATCCCATAGATTTTTCATGAGAGGTAGCTGTAGGTCCAGTAGGGAGCCAGTATCATGAAACAGCTCAGCAACTTGTTTCTCTTCCTCCTATCCTTCTTTTAAGTAAACCAAACCACTGAATGCTGCATCAGATGCACCTAAAGTTGTCCAGGTTTTAAGGAATACCTGGGAGAGGGACAGGAGGCATTGGGCACTGCACACCTTTATCTTACATGCACATATACTGCTCAGGCTGACTGACTGGGCACACATGCAGAGAGGAAAAAAATTGGTACAGCTCTGACATCAGGAGGGAGAGAGCTTGCCATATGGGAAATCTGCCCGTATTGCAAGCTGAGGGGCACGGCCTATGGCAACAGTGTGGGGAATACTGGATTCAAAAGCAAGTGTTGAGAAAAAAATATGCAGGTGAAAGAACAGATATAGCCAGTAGAGCTAATCCAGGACAGCAGTGCAGCGTGCCACAACAGTAATATTCTGGGTAACAAAACACAGTAGTACAGACCTGCTATTGTAATCAATATAGTTGCAAAACTACTTCAGCACAAAGTCTAATTCTACCTAAAATACAAACAAGAAATAGGGACGCTTTTTCTCAGTAGCAGGAGGACTAGAAAAAGAACAGGCTAGGTAAAGAAGTGATGATTCCCATCTCATATTCTAATCAAACTGCATGGCTTTCCTATGAGATGGATTCAATAAATGTTTACTGATGGGGTCAGCGTAAGGTAGATTTATGGTACCTGATAAGCATACACTACACTTGAAAATCAAATATTTTAGAACTCTGACTTACAATTCATAAGACCCAACTTAGTCTCCTTACAAGATGCACTCCTTTTGACAAACAAAAGCCCTCTGCTTTCTATTTCAATTATTTTCCCCATTTAACTGTTTCCAGTACAACAGCAGAGCCTGTACTGCAAATCTACTTTCAGAAAGTTAGCTGAAAGCAAAATCTAAGTCTACCAAATTCCAGAACCAGGTTCCTCTTAATTGAGGTTACTTTGTCCTTAATTCTCAAGCTTTTCTAGCCAGCCTTCATGATTTAACTTGTCCCAGAACAAAGTAAACGTTGCAGTTGTTCTGATAAGACTGCAGAAGCACTGGACTTTCTTTAGGCCAATTTCCTGGTCACATCATAGAGCAGCCAATTTTCTTTCCAGCATGGAAAGGAGATTTAAAACAGATAGGGGCATTCGTGTTGAACTTGAAAAGAAAGAAGCCAGGGATCATGCAAAAGGTGCTTGTGGGGACACTTGAATTGGGTCTTCCTTTTAAGGACCATTAACACTGAGACCATGTGTCAGTTTTTCAAGCACAGCAAGGTAAAACACACAGTGGCAAAAATGCTGATGAATTAACATGTGATATTGGATGGTCAGATTCACCTTATTTCCAGCAAGATGAGAACTAAAGTCACATACAGAACACAGTTTATGAGAGATCCTACTTGAAAAAAACCACGTGGTTTAACTCATTGTGAAGCTGGCAAGAATGAATGCTCTATTTAAGATGTTTAACAACCCTGAAGTTTATAATAAACATCTTCCAGTCATACTACAAAAGCCCATACAGAATACAAGCATGCAATACTCAGTGAAGCTGGAATTTTTGTTCTGGGAAGGCTGTCTCTTACACTACGTCATTTGAACACAAATACCACCTACGCTGGGAGCAAGTGAAATTAAAAAAAGCAAGCTACTTCCTACCATCTCATGGCTTGTATTCTACCACAATCTTTTATCTAACTAATCCTTTTAATTTTCTTTGCTCCTGGTATCTACTGCCTCTTGTCAAGACATGCTGGAAGTGACAGATGTACCACCAGACACATAGCTTACATTGGCTATTCTGAATTCTTCTGTAGCCAAACACTGCTGAATAACATCAGCATATTCAAAATAGGCATCTTGTTCCTCACCTCCCATATCTGTCACAGTACTTGCGTACTTTCTTCCGTCATAGGACTGCTGCTGCCAATTTCTTGTGCTCATCCACAGGCCATTGCTACCTCCTTGCTCCTGCCGATACAGCCACCCACTACAGCAGCACCAGCTCTGAAACTAAATTTTAAGTTCCTGCGGCCCATATGACTCTTGCTCCTAGCTCCAAGAATAACCACAGGTTCATCAAGACTCGCTTGGACTGGATGCAATGCTTCATCTTTAACAGGAGTATAACTCTCTGAACGTGAATGTCCATTTTAACATGATAGTGTAAGCTAACAGGTTTAAGCTTGAACGCCTGGTGTTTGAAGTCAATCAAACAAAAATAATGAAACTCCTTACACTTACTGTACTCTGTCCAGCTCTTAATACTCAATCCAAATGGCAGATTTGTAGAAAAGTAACACAATAGTTTCGTTTACAGCGTTGATTAAATGTGTTTATAATAGCTAATATACATAGATTAAGAGAAACTCTGAAGCAAGGTCTTTATTTTTCTTTTTATGTTGTAAGGCCCTGATAATTTACTGTAAACAGACTCGCAACTCCGACAGTATTCTGTTTGACCAGCCACTGCATCATTTCACTCCCATGCAGCAAAACCATGCAGTGGCTGGTTGTTATAAAGTTAGCTAATTATTTTGGGTTTTGAAATGTATGCACTGTCATTTTAAAATATGCATATACCGAACTATACAGTGACAGCAAACGAACTGGCTGAAGCAGTGTGCTGTGAAATAAAGGACAGACACTACCTTAGCTTTGAGGAAAAACAAAATCTGATGTCCTCACACATCCTAAGCAATATAACGTTCCTTTGGTTTCAGTCATCTTTGGAATTATATTTAACCTCACATGCTCAAAACTTGAATGCTCATTCCCACCGTTCACCTGGCAAACCTCCTAACCTAATGAAGTCCTAATTAAGCAAAGATGAGATGGGAAACAAAGTGAGAGTTATTCGTATTTGCTCCCAATTATGAGCACCAATATTTGTGAATTCAAAAAAGGAATACCATGAAAGACAACTCCTTGAGGGTTCAAAGGCAGACCCTTAAAGAAAAACAAAGCAGCTTCACAGTTGGATCTATTTATGAGAGAAATCCACTATTTTCTATAAAAACAATGATGGGGGAAAAAAGAAAAGGCAGAAAACACAAACACATTAAGATATATCCTGCTGTGTCACACCAATAGTCTATCGAACCCAGTACTCCATGTGCTCCTTCCAAATATCATCAGATGCTCATGGGCTTCGCTACCCACCTTGTAGTTCCTCGGCATCCACAATTATATTACAGGCTACCTTCCCTAGAAGCTTGACACCTCAGAGGTTTCGTATTTCCATTTTACACAATTCCATAGTCAGCCAAAAATAAAGGGACTGGTCCAAGGAAGGCTGAATAGCACCCTGGTGAAGTACTTTAATTTCTTCTATTTAAGGCTAACTCGCAAAGAAAACAAACAAGCCTCTGAAATGAGGGTGTTCTGCTTTCTTACAACATTAGCAGCCCATTCAGGAAAGCTCTAAAGAACGTTCCCGAAAACACAAAGAACTCTTATAAAAATCAATACTGTTGGGACCCTTTCATGAATGCATAAAAGCAGCAACAGGAAATATAAAAATAACCACCCCCCATTAGGCACCTGACCCGCTTTGTCAGGAAAGGTGACCAGCAGCTCACATTTTAACCTCAGGCTACAAGGCTCTCTGCTAAACACTTTTTAAAAAAGCCCTAGCACCTAGCTAGATCTTTTTAAACAAGTGAATTTTGGAAACCAGCAAACAAGCCCAAAGAACGTAACGCGCGCGTACCCCAGCACGGCGAAAACCTATTTCCTCAGCACCAGCGCCGGCACATGCACATGCCAGACACCGACGGACAGCACACGACCTACGACGGTGAAGCCCCAGCGGCCGCCCCGAGGAGCCCCGCACCGCTCGGACCCGCCGCCGGGCCCCCCGCTTCAGCCAGCCACCCCGGCG
>WAAD01006027.1:152734-184478 GCA_013389945.1 Fregata magnificens
CGGAGCCTGCGGCGCTGCTGCCGCCGCGGCCGGGACCCCCTCGGGCGCCACGGGCCTCGGGCGGGGTCTAGAAGCTGTTGCTGCTGCCTGCTGCAAGGCTGGCCCGTCCTGCGGGCGAAGGCTGTGCTGTAACGTGCTAGAGGCGCTAAAAACGGAGGGCCCCGACTGACACAGGGTGGTCCTCGGTCGCTACGTGGGCACCCAGAGTTAAGAGCCCCAGTTACCTGTTGTGGGAGACCAGCAGTTGCTGGATATGCAATTTGGGAGCAGATCCAGGACCCATCTGCTGAGAACTGCTGAAGTCAAAAGTTGCCCTGGTATCTGAATTTGTCCCCAGCCTGCCCGGCGGGTCCGATCTCTTGCATCCAAACTTAAATGCAAAGGCAAGGTCAAACAGCCTGTCACAGGGGATGGGAGTGCTACTCTGAAATAGGGAGGGCCCCCAAAAGACATCACTTCCCAAGGTGGTGGTTCTGCTTTAAAGAGAAAATGCCGTTAGCAGGGGACAGAGAGATGTCCCGTTACACCTTGCACTTGGTTAAACTGGCATGAGAATGTTGTGGCCTCTTGGCCCCGCTGCAGAAGAGATGCAAGACTAAGGAAAATCTATGAGAAGTTTACAGATTCTGAAAGTCTATCTTATAAAATATTTAGAAAGTTCAGGCCAATAAAGCTTATCAAAAGCAGTTAAAAGACGACTTAACATCTAATTACTGTTACGATGAGAAAGTCTTGCATTGCAAAAGTTCTTTTCATCTAGGAGATAAAGGTACAATATCTGAATTGGAACATAAACCAGTGTGCCTTATTTCTAGCCTAAATTTAAGTGACAGTAGTTAACCACTGGAAAACATTACTGAGACGTAGTGGACTCCTACATTACACAATCTTTAAGACTAGATACGCTACTAAAAGGCGTGCATACCACAACTGTAATATATGGGCAGGAATTACAATCCTAATTAGCTGATCAGACTTGACTATCAGTGTCTGAGGACACATCCCCTTTCCTGTATGACAGGACTCCAAAGAGTCATGTCTGACTTGCAAGTGTGAGGGCAGGATTTCCATTCTTGTGCTGGTGCCAGTTTTGCGAAGAAGGATAAGCGTCCTGCTGCACACTAAGCTGGCCGTGAGCCAGCAATGCGCCCTCGCAGCAAAGAAGATCAACGGCATCCTGGGCTGCACCAGGCAAAACCTTGCCAGCCGGTTGAGGGGACTGATCCTTCCTCTGCTCAGCACTGGTGAGGCCACATCTGGAGTGCTGGATCCAGTGCTGGGCTCCCCAGGACAAGAAAGACATGGACTTACTGGAGTGAATCCAGTGAAGGGCCACCAAGACTTGAAGGGATTGGAGCATCTGTTGTAGGAGAGGCTGAGAGAGCTGGGGCTGTTCAGCCTGGAGAAGAGAAGGCTCGGGGGGCTCTCATGAATGGGTACAAATATCTGATGAAAGGGTAAAGAAGATGGAGCCAGGGTCTCCTCAGTTGTGCCTAGTGACAGGACAAGAGGCAATGGGTGCAAATTGAAAAATGGGGAATTCCATTTGAATGTAGGAAAAAAATGGGATTTTTTTTCTGTGAGAGTGGTTGAACACGGGAACAGGTTGTGCCCAGAGAGACCCCATCTGTGGAGATACTCAAACCTGACCGGACATGGTCCTGGGCAACCTACTTTAGCTGACCCTGCTTGAGCAGGGAGGTTGGACTAGATGATTGCAGAGGCTGGAAGGGAGATCTTGAGTGGTCCTGTCCAACCTCGACTGTTCTGTGATTCTGTGAGAGCAGCCTGTCATGTATTGGAAACACCCTGCAGTAGCTGGTTAATGAACTCATCATTGCTGAATGCAGCACAGCCAGTAGCAGGGAAACCCACTGGTCAAACTGAGCTGTGACAATGTTAAATCAAACAAAGAATTCAGTTGGGTGAAATGTGTTAAAGAAGAGCTAACTAGCTCATCAGGGAAATGAAGCGGTTGGTATATGAAGGAATTTCTCAGTTTGCAGAGGCAAGTGCAAGCTTGTTCTGGAGAAAGGGTGATTTCTGGATCAAGCAGCTGTATGATGTTTCTCCACTGAATTCCTTCTCTGCCCAATTTGCCTGACTTTGTGGATAAGACTGTTGAACTCAGGGAAGCTATTTCACATCTTCCTAGTTTAACTGTAAGAGTGACTAAGAAATTATTGAGCAGTTTGCTGAGTGGAGTGCTCTGATGAGATAAGCTACTTTCAATGGCTTTATTGATTTGTCAGTTTGTAAAGTCGGCACAGCACAACTGGGAAATACAGCACAAGTTGGCAGCTCCTAGCATGGCAAACCCAGCCCGGCGTGACACAAGTGGTGCAACACCGCAAAGCGCAGGCAGTGTAACGCAGGCAGTACCACATGGAGGACCTGGCACAGCGCAGAACACCAGCACAGTGCAGCATGATACAGCTGGTTCCACACAGCACAACGTGAACAGCATGGAGCAGCACTGCATGGCTTTTGTGACACAAATAATTCCTATTTGCACTTTTCATCAACTGAACCTGACATGCGCAGCAGCTAAGATGATTGTCCCTTTCTCCAGGCTAATGACTGAAGTTCCAAACACCACAGGAGAAACAGGGAAGGAAGAGACATCAGGGTTTTTCCCTTTACGATGCCATGAGATTTTGGAAGGCCGTCAGACAAACTGGGGAATGACAAGGGTTCTGTTCAGCACCAGTGAAGTTTCCGCTGATCCACGTGTTCAGATCCAGCTGGTGGGTTTGGATTTCTGGAATTTCTTCTCATGGCATATCAAGTCCAACTCACAAATTCCTTTCTTCAGCTTACACCAAGATGTGCAATTCTAATTACAAGGCATCACAGTGGTTCATCTGTGCTGGGAAAACCTTAACAAAACAGGAGAAACTGGGTATAAAGAATGGAATGTGGCAGATTGGAAACTGTGCCAGAACTTTCCAAGCCTGCTCCTTTCCTCCCCTCTGCAAGTATTACCACCTGGCAAAGAGGAAAAAATAGCTTTGGGACCTGCAGTGAAAAAAGCTTATCATTCCCAGAGGGAAATTTATCAGTTTGGGGGATTCTTGCAGCAGCTTTGCATCTTCATAATCACCATTGGAAAGGGGCTGCAGGGGGTGCTACCCCACTCCCCCACGCCTCACAACTCCCTTTGGCTTGCTGCTTCAGGAGTGGGGACCAGAACATGTACTCCTGCTTGGTCCCGACTTCTCTTGATGCACATGTAATTTCTCGTGTTTGCTGAGTACTCCTCCACTTGCTGTTGTCTTTTCACACCACAGCCCAGGCATACACCTCTCATGGTCTGTAAAGGTTCAGTCAGGAGCGAGTGCCTGGTCAGTCCTGCTGGAGGAAGTTCGGTCAGGAGCCTCGCAGTTTCTTCTAGTCTGGTACACTTCCCGTCCCCTGTGGTACAGGGGGACCACTCTGTCCCAGACTGCCGTGAGGTGACTCACAAGGGAGGAGACCGGTATTTGTGGAAGGCATTTTCCAGGAAGCTAGCCAGCTTTTCACAGTCGTCCTAAAATAAAAGAAAAAACATGCCAACAGTTCAGTTTGGCTTGGCTACCTTGACATCTTCCTTACCTGATTCCATCCCAAGCCACCGATTTCATATCTGAGTTTTGATATGGGAAGAGAACAGCTCACAAGCACATCTAGAACATACTACCACTAATTATCATATTTACTGAATAATGCCAAATGACCAGTCAAGAATGGAACTTTTTTGTATCAGGTACAATATAAAGGCAAAAGAGCAGACAGTTCTTTGGAGCTTCCAATCTGAAGGAACAAAACAGGTCCAGCTTCTTTTGTTTAGTTTAATTGCAACTTAATTAACTGGCCACTGGATCTAAAGTTATTTTCTATGGCCATCTGTTTTATAATATCCTCACTGCTAACAAAAATAAAAATTAATGTCACTTTTTGTTGGTCTGGCAACTATTTTGTACAGAAATCTCTTTTATGACACCTTCAGAGGTAGGGGGTTTCTAATATAATTAGAATGTTTATTCCTTAAGAAGGAAATTACTGAAATACACAATGATATGTAAAGGATGCAAAACACCCCCACCTTGTATCATAGAGGGGTTTTGGAATTGCCAGAAACAAACTCAAAATTCTCACTCAAGTGAAAAATGCAGACTCAGTTGTTTTCTTGTTGCTTAGAGGCACCCCTTTGTCACTACTGCTGCTAAATTACTATTTTTCTTTCCAAAAAAACTTGCATTTTGAAGACAAGATTTGTACGGCATAGGTGGTATCTTTTGTTAGGCCAACCACTATAGTTGGAAAACCAGATGGGCATTTGAGTACACAAGTCCTTCAGGTACTTCCAAGCTAAATACAGGCTCAGGACATTTGCTCAGAGTTTAACATGGTATGAATCAGTTATACCATCTGAGAGAAAAGGTAGTCAGTACCTGTGGAGTAGAAAAGATGTTAGAGAGGGGAAGACATGTTAAAAGGAGGTTATCTCCTAGGAGAAAGAAAGAGAAAGGTAATTTACAGTCCATGGAACATGGACCTGTGTGAGGTATATTCTACAGTACTAGGTTGCCCCAACTGCCACGTATTTTCCAGAGCACAGGAGAAAGCACCCCAGTGTGTCAGCGCCAAGCTGCACAGTCACCATGCTCAGATGAAGAAAGGAAGAAAGTCTAAGTGTACTTTTTTCCAGGTGTACTCACATAAATTTTTCACTCAGTGAAGCTGACCCCTTCCTTGTCTAATGTCAGCATCCAGAATGAGGAATCCTCCAAAACTTTGCCTACAGCCCCAGAATTCCTAACTTGTACAAAATAAAAATAAATATATTTTTAATTCTCTCCATGCTGCCTTTCCTGGAGGCTATGCTGCTGAGTAGTCTGAATGACTGGGCTGCTCTGAATTATTTCTTGGGACTGTCTGCAAACACCTAAGGGAGAGCTTGGAAGTTTGATGCTGGGGTAGGCCATCTCTTCTGGCAGGCAGAAAGCTGCAAAGTGAATTAAAAGCGTCTGTCCAGGCAACACTGGCTATCGGGGCAATTCCTCTGGGAGATGGGAGATGATGGCCTCAACTTGCTTCCCTTGGCACTCTGGTTCTCACACTCAGAATCACTGTGAGGTCGATGTAATTAACCCTGCCATCACAATACGACTGTCCCTCAAAAGAGCAACTTGGAGTTAGGCATCAGCAAAGTATGGAGAAAAAAAAAAAAAAAACAACAAAAATGGATGCGTTGTCACTCACTGCAAGGGGAGTGAGTACAGCACAGCACTGCAGGCTGGCCTCTGTGACCGCTTTCTGTCTGCTAGATGGGGAATGGAGGAGCTCTTACTCCTCTGAGGCACAAGGTGTCACACAGATTTGGGGACTGCACTTGGTAGCACGGTGCACGCACGACTGAGATGAGAAGGAGTGGCAGGAGGCTTACCTCGTGGATGAATCCATAATGCACCAGCTCTGTGGCCAAGTCCTTGGAGTTATCAGCTGCAGAGACAAGGAATGGTGAGAACATGAAAGTTCATACATCTCTTAGTTCTTTCTCTACCAGTGACCCTATCCCAACCCGCAGCACACCTGCATTATGCTTCATTATGCTCTAGGGGCACATGCTGTATATTTTTGGTTGCCTAAGTAATTGCAAGTAATCCTGGGGCAAACAGAGCACAGAGGTGGGCAGTCAATGGGAGTTGAACATGGTACTGGGCAGGAGTGAGCTCCAGTCCCAAATCACACAAAGCGCAATAGTCTTGGCAGTGTGTCACTTCGAGATTTTTTTTGCTTGTTTTGGCTCAGCATGAAAAGCAGGCAGGCCACTACCTGTAGGCAGAAAAACACAAGGAGCTGGTGAAGCAGCAACGCCCAACCATTAATTTCCAAGCTTTATGCTTTAGTTTTGGCTGTAAGGCAGTCAAGGGACTCCAGCTGCATGGCCTCCAGAAGGCTCCTGCATTTTTTAGGAAGGAGCCTGCTGTGCTGGACCTACTCTGAGGAGAAGCACCCTTCCCCAGAGCCATGGGGCTTCCTCAGAGGAGAGTCCACCTTCTCCTTTGAAAGGTATTGCAGAGACTGCACCAGTGCTGGAAATGAAGGAAGAATTCACTAGTGTTACCCTAAGAATTGCACGCCACATGTCCCGGAGTGAAATGCATGTTCTTGATGGCCACTCACTGGACCCCCAAAGTTCACTTTAGAGTGCAGGTTATTACCACATGCCAGAGGCTATAAGCTCAGGGTCTGAGTGGACAAGACCTGGTACCACACGGATATTAAAGATATCTTGTCTGCTCTCCCAATACAAGAAGGAAAGAAAAGCTGGCTGTAAACACAATCGGTGTCTAACACAATCTGAGCCTAAACCTGACCAGGGCCACCAGGCAATACTTCCGCATTCATGCACAAAAATTTACTTGCAAGTACACCTACTGGGCAGCAAGTCGTAGCTCAACTGTCGATGCAATTTGTCCTCCAGGATCAGCAGAAGAGTAAGCTGCAGAAAGAAGAGAGTGCTCTTTACAAACACCAGTTTCTCCATAAGAGAGAAAGGTGCTGACTCTTCCATCAGCACTAGAAACTGCTGGCAGTGCTAAGCAGGGAGGATGTTGGTAACTGCTGAGATGCTGTATGTCTTTGGCAGGGTAGTTTGAGTGTCTTCGAGGAATGTTCTCTCAACAGTTACAGCTAACCTGCAACTGTTAAACTAGAAAGAAGTAGAGTTAAAAGATGGCCAGACAAAGATATCAAGGTCTTCCCATCCTGCAGCCAGGGGGGGCTGGTGGCTTCATTCTTCTTTGGGATTCTTTTATTATAAAGGGACAAGAGTAAGTCCTTTGGGTACTGCAGCAAACTGGCTGAGACCAAACTTTGTCCCAGTCAGACGCCAGAGATGGGTACAGAAAGCAGGTTTTCCCTCAGTGCCTCATGTAGAATAGGGGCTGAATACTTACGTGCCACTGGGTCTTGTCTTCATTCAGCTCCATGTTACATTGCATTTGCACCACCTACAAGAGGCCAAAAATCAACATCAGCTTGGACATACTCCCTCTGGCTCCCCCAGGCCTGCTTTACTTCTGCTCTCCAAGCCTGACTCTCAAATTCCTACTTAAACCCCTTAATGCCAGCTGCCAGTCTGACCTTGCACTTCTTCCCACATTTCTAGGAATTGTCCGGGTGGAGCAGCTGAGGGTTAATTTAGTCCAGTATCCAGCTACGAACCGTGGCCATCATCAGCTGATTGAGAGGTGGGTAAGGGAGCCCTGCACAAGGTGCAGTTCTGGGAAAACTTTACAACCGGAATGAATTCTTCTGCTCCATTTGCCAGTGGTAGGCTTTCCCCTAAAGCTCTGCCCAAACTCTTGGGTTACGTTTTAATATTGTACTTGTTCATGTCCTTACAGGATGACCAATTCTTGAATCAGACAAAAGAGCAAAACTGAAATCTTGAATATTATTGAAACGACATATGGATTTTCTTCTGGAAACCCTGCACTGCATTGCAGAAGATTCAAATGTGTTAGATAAATACGGCATTTTATTAATATGTCAGCTTCAAGTTCCTATGAAGGAACTGGGTCAGCTTCAAGCTTCAATATGTCAGCTTCAAGTTCCCACGAAAATGGTTCACACCAGAAGTCATGTTGTCTGGGCAAAGGAAAGCCGGAGAGAGCATGCAATTGGTCAGCCCAAAAGACAGTAAACCCAGCGAGGAATCAACATCCCTGTTCCATGCAGAGTTTAACAGGGTTTCATTTATATTCCTTGATTTCAAGCTTATGCTCAGAGGTGAGTTATGTGCTTGTTCCTTCCTCTGACCCAGCACCCCTCTACTACAGCTCCTCCCTATGACAAACATCCCTGGGCATTTAGCTCTCTCATTCAGGAAACTTGCTGTCCTCTGACCTTTATCATCTCCAGGCCATCCATTTCTCCAAGAAGAGCTGACCAGTGTGACTGTATGCCCAAGGTGGGTGCTCCTTCCTTACACACTGTCTGGCCATGTGCTCCTTTATATACTGAATTACACTGAACTGTGCAGCATCTTACAGACATCATCAAAGAGAAGGCTGATTACATTTGAGTGCATCATTGCCACCTGCTCCCCACCTCTCTCTACCCGATGCCAAATGATCAAAGTATATCATTTAGGTGGGAAGGGACATCAGGAGGTCTCTAGTCTGAGCCTCTGCTCAAAACAAGACAAACAGTGAGTTCAGACCAGGCTGTTTAGAGCTCTACCCAACTGGGTTTTGAAAACCTCCAAGGAGATCCCATAATCTCTCTTAGCCCCTGGTCCACTGTTTAACCATCCTCACCATGAAAACAATTTCCTTGGATCCATCCAGCATCCATATTCTGGTGCCTCCCAGAATAGACAAAGAGTCTGCATTGCCTCTACACTCATTTGGGACTTGCAGGTTTGTCCAGCCACAAGTTTTCACAAAATCTGTAGAAACTCTGTGCCTCTGAGGTTACTAGTCCTTTGTCAAATTGGGTAAAAACTAGTTGGTTGAACTCATTGGTCAGACAGACAATGCACTTGCAGAACTTACCTTGGGGCATTAGGTGAAAAAGCAGCATATAACAAATGCAAAGAGGGGAAAAGACATAACTGCGTAGGTTTACATGTACATTTCTGTAATATATCCAACTGATCACCACAGCGCACTCACTACAAATCAGCACTGAGCAGTATGAATAAAGCGTAAGTTAAGTGCACTGAAAGCTGTTTCTTGGATATGAAGAAACCACTGTGGATGTACTTTTTGAAGGGAGGCATTTCACAGGATCTTGCAGGAATAAGAATTAGGTTTAGCCCTACAGAGTATTTTTAACATTAATTCAATGCAAGCATGAAATTGCATTCATATCATCCATGGTAACACAATGACAGTGCCATAGGTGATTAATGATGAATGACTAGAAGTGTCATTACAGGGAAATACCCACACAGGGAAATAACTGGTACAAAATGGCTTTTTAAGAAAGGGAGATGCACACAGACCGATGAGTCCCTCTGACTGCTCTCAACGATGGCCGGCAGTTCAGGAGACAGAAGCCGTTGTAAGTGCCATGCCCTGAGCTATGCCCTGATGATGGTGGCCAACAACCTTGTCTCCCCATATGCATGTCAGCAAAAGACAAATGCCAACTCCTGCCCCTGGGAAGGAATAATCCCTGGCAAGGACACAGGCTGGGACTGCCTGGCTGGCAAGAAAGCTTTACTGGCTCTGCTGGAAAAGACTCTGGGGTCATGGTGGGCAGCAGGCGGGATATGGGCTGCAACATGCCTTGGCAGCAAGGAAGGCCAACAGCATCCTGGGGCACAGCCAGGATATCGAGGGGAATAATTATTCCCCTCTGTTCAGCACTTGTTAAGCTACATCCAGGTACTGCATCTAATTTTGGGCCCCCAAAACAAGAAAGACATTGATAAACTGGAGCAATGGAGGGCCATCAAGATGATCCTGGGCTGGAGTGCTTGCCCTCTGGGAAGAGGCTAAGGGAACAGGGATTCTTCAGCATGGAGAAGAGAATGCTTTGGGGGACGTAATGGCAGCCTGCCCATACCCATGAGGGGGTTACACTGCAGTGTTGAACTGCTCTGTTCAGTGAGGGATTACACAATGGTTTTGGAAGGCTTCACTTCTGCTCAAAGACCCTTGCATTGTGTCGGTCCTTCCCTGCCCTCCCTGCCTGGCACCCCTTCCACTCCCCTCAGGGTCCATAAACCCACTTGCAACGACCTTCCTGCCAGTGGCTTCAGTGTTGGGGCCTGCAGTCTCACCTGTGCAGTGCCAGGCACAACAGGGCATCAGCTGGCATCTCAGCATCCCACTGCAGTGACAGTATCATAGAGATTTCAAACCTGCACCCCAGCAACGAGGCACAGAACATGCTGTGCCACAGAGCTGCCTGTGGACGTGTGAGGAGGGAAGGCAGAGCCAAAGAATCCGAGGCAACGGGGCTGCTCCATTGGTCTCAGATGAAATAGACCTCACTAGCTCAGCCGAAGGGACTGTCGCAGTCCTGGGGCAGCCCATGCCAACAAGGAGAACAGCTCTCACCTGGGCTGGAGTTCAGTGCATGGCTAAAGGGAGAGGCGTTCTTGCAGTAGGGTGTCGGGAATGGAGACCATGCACCTATTCCCAGTGGAGAATCTGTCCCCACCTGAATCTGACCTTACCTTCCTGGTCTCCACATCAAAGGGCTCTGGGGTGGGAGTCTTGGCTTTCTGAGGGTCCTCCTGGGGCTGGGAGAGTGCACGTGGGAGGGCGTGGGGTCTGGAAACAGCGAAGTTCATCAAGGGATAAATCCCATTCCTGGTACAGACACAGAAGGAGGACAAACAGCTGAGCCCTGTCCTCTTACAGCCCTGCAAAGGTCAGCTGTGGAGGACCATGGCCCAGACCAGGGATCTGCACCCGTGGAGGGGCAGTGCTGGCAGGCAGGCAGCACGGTGAGGAGGTGGCAGGCCACAGAGCTCCCCTTGCCCTGGCACTGCAGCCCAGGTCTGCTCGCCCCAGGGCAGGACCGCAGAGGGGATCACACACAACCGAGTACTGCTGTACAAATGGGATGCTCTACGTGTGCTGCAGCACGGTCCCCTGACCCTGGCTCCACGTTGCCCACGGAGCTGAGGGCAGAGAGAAGCTGGGGACCAGAGCTGGGTGGACACGTTACAGGTCAGCCAGCACCACCTTCACGTGTCCCGTCAGGGCTATTTCTCCTCCTGGAGCTGAAGCAGTGCCAGGGGTGCTGCAACTCAATTGTCTGTGCTTTCAAAGCACGGTCCCTGGCATGGCTGGCCCAGGTCAGCTGCCACCCTCTCAAACAGCACCCAGGAGTTAGTAGGGGGCAGGGAACAGGCAATTCAGATGTGGGTGCTGTTCTGGAGAGGATAACTTCTCAGCAGGAGCACAGGCCCAAAGAATGAGGTGAATGAAGGGATCCTGGGGACATGCCCACAACCCACCTGACGTCTTCTAAGAATTTGTCGAGTTCAAGAAAGGAGACCTCTGAGTACCTGGGAGAGAAACAGGACAGGAAGATTACTGGGGGAGGCAGGAGAGAAGAGTGGTGTGAAGGACTACTATGCCATGACACCAGGATCACCAGGCTGGATGCAAGTCCTGGGCTCTTTGGCTATGGCTGCTCTGAAATCTCCCCCACTAATCCTCACCTCCACTGTGCTCCAGGCTGACCCTCTCTCCGGATCTCTGCCATCACCATGTTCAGGTCCAGTTCCTTTATCTTTTCCTCCACCACATTCTCTGGCATCAGATCTAGGGCAAAGGCAGAAAGGGGCTGTCAGCTGGGAGGTCCTGTAATGTGGACTCTGCAGCTCAGGCCCCAGGGAAGGTCTATGAGTCACTGCCTTTCTCCCCAGGCTCTTCCACATCCCTGGCTCTGCTGGGGCAGCAGTACAAGCTCAAATGGGGCAGGGTGGTCTCATGGTTACTCACACTGGTTGTTGATGAAGCAGTGTGCTGCCAGCAGCTTAAGGGAATGGACCTCAAAGAGCACCCGGTGGAAGAGCAGGTTATTAGCTGTTGGTCGCTTGTCTGGGTTGAGGGTCAAGCACGACAGAATGAACTCCTGAGGGTCAAAGAAAAGGCATAAACTGGAGGCAAAGCAGGACATTCCCCTGCTTCATCCCCACCACTGCCAGCCCCAGCTCCCTCTCACACTTGCACTTCCCGGGAAGCAGATTTGAGTGGCTGTTCCTGCCAGCAGGCAGCCCCAGGGCACTGCAGGCAGTGTACAGAGCACCCAAGCTGGAGGAGGCAGCAGTGCTCCAGGTGGGCAACACGCTGCTGGGTACCCACCAACAGCCTGGCCACAGGACCTCTGCTCCCTGCTTGCTCTCATCCAGGGAGGAGGCTGCAATGCAAGCCCAGCAAAAGGCTGTAAGGAGGACAGGCAGGGGTGTCTGCCGGCAGCCAGCCGGGATCAGCTCTGAGAGCAGCAGCCCACCCGGAAAGATGGTGGTGGGACTGGAGAAAGGGCAGACTGAGCCAGTGGGAGGGATTCCTGGCAGTGGCAGGATGGGAGGGACACATCTGCCCGTTTCTGCTCATTGATGGCAGAAAAGCAAGATCCTCTCCCTCTTCTGCATGCTGCATTATGGGGCCTGTCCTCTTTAACTGCTCTGTGCAGTTTCTGTACAGGTCTCTGGCTAGGGCTATTCGGAATAGACGCAAAGACCAAAAAACGGTCAGCAGGAAGATGACACACCCACACAACCTAACCCCTCCAAATCAGCCGCCCCAAAGACCATCAGAGATGAACAGGTACACCATTTGCCCCTGGTGCTAAAGGCTCAACAGAAGAAATACTCTCTGGGACACCATGCAAGCAAGGGGACTATTGCATCGAAGGGGGTAGGATTGACTATGGGGTGCCTGGGGGAATTCTGAGTTCAAACAAGAGAATTTGGGGAGTATACAAACTTATCATGGGATGTTTTGGAGATGGGCCAAAAGAAGAGCAAGGGAGGGGTTGAGGTGCGTCAGGGAGTAAAATGGAGGGGGATGAAATGTGCCCACTGCCTGTAAGCACGCTGCTGGTCAGTACACTTGTCTGGCTGAGCCCTGCATCTGATCACCTCAGTCTATCCTGTCTTCTTATTAAACTTTATTCCTAAGTATTTACAGTGTAAGTTTGCTCTCTATTCTCTGTGAGTGCGTGCGGTCCTCTAGTGAATGTCAAGCTGGACTAGCTGGTAAGTGAGATGAAAGCTTGGGGAGGGGGCGTAGATACCAGACAGACCATGGGTCTGATCGATAACAGGGAGACCCATGGGACAGGGCCAGATGCCACAGTGACTTGTGAAAGGGATTGCCCTGAGCATCAATACTTAGAAGCAGGATCCGGCTGTTCATGCTGTCTGTGCCCATGAACACGGCACTCCCCTGTCTGTGCTGAACTGTTTGTGGTTGGCCATGTCTGTATGGAATGTGTGAATGAATTGGGAATTCGCACTCAGCCTTACTACTGGTAGGACTGGCAAACAGGGGTGAGGACCAGCCTCTCATCTTGACCAGCCCAGGACGGGGGGAATCCCCATGTCCTTCAGCCCACCAGATTCGGGTGCCCTTAGGTTTGCAGTAGGTCGTTGTCTCTTCCCTTTTCCCAGCGCTGGTATGACCTGGAGCACGCAGGAATGCCAAGCTGGCTCTGACGTTCCAGATACCAGCCAAGGTGAAGGACCCTTATGGGGAGATTTACAGCCCAGGAGGGATGCCTGACCCATCTGTGGGTCAGACTTCAGCCCGGTGGCTCTGTCCCCAAGGCTCAGCCAGCTGCACTCACCCGCATGTTGGGATCATCCACAGAATGTCGTGCCCGCACGATTGCCTCCTCTGAGACCCGCGTGTCCCCATTAGTCTGGATCTCCAGCACTGCCATCTGGGGAAGAAGGAGTGCAGCCATGTCTGCACGCAGCCAAGCCCTGGGTCAGTCCTTGAGGGCTTCCCAAAGGGACATCCCCTGGCAGGGTAGCAGCTGTGGAGCTCCTCACCAGGACACACAGCCTGGCCAGGCCTGTCTCAGGCTCTGGCCACAACTCTGTCCAGAAGGTGCAGATCTCCTGGGCTCCCCAGTGCTCCCTGGTCACTGCGTCCCTGCCCTCAGGGCCTGTTTCTTGCCTACCACAGCGTTCCAGGCTGCTCACAGGCTCCTGGCAGGGCACACACGGGAGGCTGCTCCCTGAGCACCGTGCAGACTGGGGGACAACGCAGACAGCACTAGCAGCCCTACAGTCTGCCCGGGCAAGCTGTGCGTGGCAGTGCACATCCTCTTTGGAGCAGCACAGTCTGACCTTGCCCTCTGTGCGCTGCCTTCCCAGGGCTGTCACAGCCCGAGGAGGAAGAGGAGTCACTGGCAGAGACGGCTGAGAGGCACCAGCCGAGCATAGAAGGGGTGAGCTAAGACTGTTGCTGCACCCAGGGCAGGGTGGGCCATGGCAGCAGAAAATCTTCTGCTGAACCCAGCAGAGATGTCTCCATCGCTGCAAAGGATCCCCACAGCTCACAGTGAGGTCTGGAAAAGGGCAAGGAGACTCCTCGGGAAGCTCCCTAGGCCATCGCGATCCCCAGCAGGCTCAGCAAGAACAATCCTGTCCTGTAACCAGGGGTCACTGCAGGTTCCCAAGTGCTGCAGCCATCCTGCTCCGTACCTCCAGTGCACACATCCCGAAGGAGAAGATGTCCACAGCAGTCCCGTCAGCCTTTTCTGCAAAACCAAGCCAGAACTACATCAGGCCAGAGGTGCAGGCCACCACCCGCTCACTCTGGGAACAGCCCCCTGCACCCTGCCTCATCCCTACAGATGCCTCTGCCCGCACACCCTTGCCCTCACCCCTGCCCATGCCTGACCTTCCTCTGCCCACGCCTCTGCTCACGCCTGCTTCCCCCACCCCGGCACACATTTTCTCACAGTTCCCTGCACAAATCTTTCCCATTTATTCCCCTCAAATTTGCGCCAAAATATTCAAGATGGGGATCACATGATGAGTTTTCACATGACACAAAGATTCTTTACTCCTTTTTCCCTAGTCGTTGTAATATTTTACATGCTTTTGAGTGTTCCTGAGCCATAAGCTGACCTTTTCAGAGCTATCTGTGGTCATGCTGAGATCTTGTTCCTAACCAGTAATTGCTAATGCCCAGTCTATTCCCATGTAGGCGCAGATTTTCTTCCCACATGCATAGCTCTGCGCTAATCAACACTAAATTTTACCTACAATGTTATCACACAGTCATTCATTATCACGAGATCTTCTGTGACTCATGGCCAACAGCTTTAGTTATGAATGCACTGAATAATTCTGTATTGCTGCAAACATACTGCGCCCACGCCTCGCACAGAACCCCCCCTCTACGTCCCTCTGGGCACCCATGCTGCCTGCACCCCCCAGCAGACAGACCCCGCACTCACGGCCGTACTCCGGGGGAAAGAAATGCAAGTTGCGTAGCTCTTCCCTCTCAGTCCTGATGGGGCTTCGCAGGTCATCTGGGAGGGCTGCGTCAGGAAACAAGAAATGTTCTGCATCACAGCTCTTCTAAGCAGTTTCCCCAGGGCTGTGAGCACAGACAGGTGCTCCGAGGTAGCAGGGATTTCTGTGTGCACTCCTGCCCATGCAGACCACCCGTGGGGCACTCGGTCCCCCAGGAGACCCCTGTGCTCCCATGACAGGAGCAGCAATTCCCTGAGGGACAAAGGTGCCCCCTGCCTGCAGAGCCCCGGACTGCTCCTCCGTGCCGCAGTGCCTCATTGGTGAGACGCATCCGGGGTCCACAGGGGAGGAAGGTCGACCCAGGGACAGGACTGATGTACTGGGAGAGGTGGCGGAGGGACACTCACCATTTGCAAACACCCTGTGCCAGACTGCCAGTCAGCGCCGATCCGGAAGTGGACGAGTAAGAAGTCATGGAGCAGAGGACACAAACAGAAGAGAAGGTAACTCCAAGCCTTGAACGGGTGATCCCCTGAGGGACCCTGCAGCTCTTGCCTCTTCTGTCCAGCCGGAACCCCCTCAGCACACCACCCCGCCACATCCCTCAGCGGGCAGCTTCCTCCTGCTGACTCCTCATCAGCACTTGGAGCTGTAGGCCTGCAAGGGTGGCAGCTTCCTACCTGAACCAATCTTTATGAGCCCGTTGTGCTGGATGAAGATGGTGTCACTGGTGAGGTTGCCATGGATGATGGGAGGCTCACAGGAGTGCAGGAAGCTGGGGAAGCACAAAGCTGCCCTGAGCACATTACCTGTGCCCAGCCCAGTGAGAAGCAGGATGGCCGACAGTGCAAGTGATGGCAAGCTTACCTGAGAGCAGACAGGATCTGAGTGCACCAGCGCTTCCAGGCCTAGAGCAGAGACCAGAGCTCTCCATCAGATGAGACACCCATCAGAGCCCAGCAGCCGGATCAGGTCATTCCTCCCTATTACCCAGTGACTGGGGAAATCAGCCCTCCACTAGCCCTGCAGAGACTGTTACTCAAAGATGAGCCACACGCTGTCCCAGCCACAATAGCCTCCTTTCCAACCCCTGTTCAAAGAACACCATCAAAGCTGACAACTCATCCTTACTGGCAGACAGAGCTCTCCTGAGCCCCAAAACCCTGGTGGAAGCATGGACAGGCACATCACAGAGGGGGCAAAGCTAGCTATGGTTGTGGGGTCCATGCATATGGTTTTTCTCTGTACACACCAACAGTGAGTCTCAATTCTAGGAGTGCCTAAATGCACTGGTGTGATACTGAACTCAAACTTCATGGGAGGGCTTGCAAGGTCAAGCACAGGGCCCCCAGAACGGGTCACCCAGCTCCTCAGTCACGGCCAGCTGAGACCTGCCTGCAAAACCATTAGTCAGACCCATACTGAGTGGGTTTGCAGATGAAACTGGTCCCTTCAACGCCAGTAGTAAACGAGTCACAAGCTCACTATCCCTCGTTGAGGGTGGTGGAGACACAGGCCTCCCAAAGCACAGTGCAGACCCAGGAGCAGTTAGCGTCATGCAGCTGAACCTCACTGCAGCAGCTTCCAGCAGGTTCCCCACCCTTGGGGTCAGATCCTGACAGCAGGATCCATTTCTGGGCTGTCCTGGGGAAGTTCTGCTCTTGCTACGGCCCTCACCAAGAGGAAAGTCCCTGGGTAACTCAGGGAGCAACCATACATACTTGCTGTGCCTTATAAGAGACCAGAGACACCCCGCGTGCCAGCGGGCACAGAGCTACCCACTTCAGCTGGGACACCCTGTGCTGCTCCCAGGGAACCTACCCTGGCATTCATGGCCTTGTGGTTTTTCTTGGTTTTCTTCAGGAACTGTTTCAGGCTCCCTGAGGACACGTATTCTGTGATGAAGATGACCTGGGAGGGAAGAGAGGTGTCAGCTTCCCAGCCTCCCAGCAGAGCCAGCGCCATGCACAGTCCACGGGCTGCACCAGCCAGCAGCATGTAGCCAGCACCGGCCCCACACGTGGCTGAGAGCGGGCTGCTGATAGCAGTGTCCTGGGGAAGGAAGGGGGGTCCCAGGGAGCACAGTGAGGAGCAGAGCTGGGATCTTCACCTGGCTCCCACTGGCATCCCTCCCCCAGCCTGGGGACCCCCCAGACACTGTCTCCCTGAGTCCTCCCTACCCGCGCCTTTGAGTCTTTCACATCCAGCCAGTATTTGTGAAGCTTTACGATGTTGGGGTGATCCACAAGCACCAGCTGCTCAAACATGGTCTTGATCTTCTCCTGCAGGTAGAGAGAGGACAGGTGAGGTGGCAGGTCCTGGGACGTGGCAGGACACCCCCGAGAGCAAGGGAACATGCGGCTGGGGAGCAGGCTGTGCCCCCGGTCACAGGGAAAGCTGTTTTCAGGGTACAGAGGACACATGGAGCTGTCTTTGAGAGAGAGGCCAAGGGAAAGCACAATGCCACACAGACAGGAGCACAGTACGACAGGCTGCGATTAGCACTGCTGACCAAGGTGTGCTGCTGCCCACGAACAGCAGGGACCAGCGCTGCTGCCCAGGAAGGTGCAGTGGGCAGTCTCAGGGGAGGTGGGCACGGTCCCACCAGGGAGGGATGGCTCACCTCGTGTGCTTTAAAGGCCTTCTTGTCGGTGAAGAGCAGCTCATTCCACACCACCTCCACGCCCTCCTCTGTGTCCATGGCAAGGAAGGTGCTCTGGACGCCCGGCATGTTCCCCTGATTCACCTGTGAGGCATGGGAAGGAGTGAGACAGCCCAGCTGCAGCCCTGCCCATGGCTCCCAGCCCCACCAGCAGCCTTGTGCAGATGAACATGCTGCGTGGACGGTCTCTGCTACTGCTCCTGCAGAGGCGTCCAGCCCGCAGGAGGCTCCTGGCCAGGACATGGTGAGTGGAGCAAACCTCCAGCCCACTGCCTGTTCTGCCCTGCCCTCAGGACCTGCCTGCTTGGGAGCTCAGCTCAGCAGCAGCTGGCACTGTTTCTCCAGGATGTGAGGGCACAGGAGAGAGCCAGCGATTCGGAGCAGTTCCCATGCCAGCACCTTTCGACTCTTCTAGCCCAGTGAGAAGCTGGTGGTGAGTCACCTGCTGGCCCCACTCCTGCACAGGGACGGGGACCCCCACGTGGACCCCACTTCCCAGCAGCCGTGGGGGAGCAGCCCGCACCCACAGCTGATGGTCACACTCATATTGGACAGGGCAAATTAGAAGGTCCAGATAAACCAAAGCCATAACATCATCTCTTTTAACATCCTGAGGAGACTGGGGGCAACCCCCCATGCCCCAGGGTCTGACGAGTTCCCATCCCCAGAGGTCACAGAGCTGCGTTCCAGGACCCCATGGAGAGCACCTCTGCAGACATCACCTCCGCAGGCCACGTCCAGCATGGACCCAGCCGCGGCAGCCCCGTCCCTGTGCTGGGTCTCTGCCAATCCTGCCTTGAGGGCAGCACCAGATTGCTGGTCCCCAGGCCAGCCAGGACTGCTGGGTCCCAGCTCCAGCCCTGGTAAAACCTGCTCAAAAGGCACTCAGTTCTGATAGGGGCTCAGCAGCACAGAGACACCCCCGCCCCAGGACCAGGGAGTCCTGCCTCCCAGGAGCAGCGCCTGCTGCATCCCCAACTGCTGTCTGCACTGGGGTCCGTGCAGTTGCTGCCCTTGCTCTCCCCTCGCAAAACCATCACTGGACGGGAGCAGGCCTGCAGCCCCTGACCTGCCCCTTCCCTCCTCCCATGGGCCTGGGGGCAGCCCGGGGCTGGGGCTGTCCCCCCCTTCAGCCCCAGCAGCATGGGCAGAGGCAGTGCTGCCCGCTCCCATCTGCCATGTGGCAGGGGCAGCGCGGAGCTGCTGGCAGCCAGATGAAAAGGGGGATTGTTCTGCTGCTTCCAGGGGCCGGTACGCAGTGTCCCACTGCTGGGGCTTGGCCTGCCACGGCACGGGGCAGCTGTGGGCGCAGGCGCGGGCACGCAGCACCCCCAGCTCATTAGCAGGGGACAGACGGGCAGCTCGTGGCCCAGTTCCTGCTGCGGACACACAAAGCACCTCTGTTACTTGTTCTCTCCGCTCACAGGCTCCACGTGCTTCACATAAAGCCCAGTGTGGACAGCCAGAGATGCGGTCAGCTGGCCTCACTGACCACAGCCTTCCCAGCAAGTCCCAGCAGCCTCCCGGGGCTCCCAGTGCAAACACAGCCAGCACAGGAGCACCCAGCGAGGGCACTGCTGGGGCAGCTGCTGCCGGGGGCGGTGGGGAGACAGCTCAGCCCTCGCCCAGATGCCTCCACAGCAGGGCTGTCACACCAGCCACTGCAAACCCTGAGCCATGGTCCTTCTGGAGAGGCTGATGCTGCTGGGGTGAAAGCGAGGGTGGGCTGCGACAGGAGGGACTGCCTGGCCAAGGGGTCTCAAACAGCCTCGGCAGGAGCTCTCGGCAGCCAGCGCCAGGCTGAGGCAGGTCTCAGTGGAGGCTGTGCCGGGAGGGAGGGTGGCCAGGGGCAAGTGCTGGTGTACCACAAGGGTCCACTGGTCACAGAGCACGGTGTGAAGCTGCTCTTCCGCCTCTCCCCCAAAATGCCACTGGAAAATCAGCTCATGGTCTTGAGAAAAATCCTGTCCTGAAACCAGTGAGTGGCCACAAGGCTGAAAACAAGGAGTCAAATGGAGAGCACAGACCTGAACAGCCTTTTGGTTGCCACAAGGACATGCGGGAGCAACAGAGCTCTGCACAGAGGTTACTGATGCCCGGCTCAAAGGCACAGCCGGGTCTGAAAACCTCAGGTGCCACCTCCTCATCTGCCTCATCGCAGGGCCACAACATTCCTGCATGCAGATACTGAGCCTACAGTGGGACCCAACCTGCAGAGCCACCGCACCCTGTGCCTCCCGTCCCCACGCCTGGATGACCTGGGTGCCTGCCAGCCCCCTCCTGTCCCTGGGCAGGCAATGCCACCTCCCACTTGCTCAGAGGTCGGTGTAAGAACAGCCGGGCTGAATCGGACCAGCCACCTGTCTGAGAGTGACCCACAGCAGAAGTCCGGGGTCATCCCCCCACCGCAGCCTCCCAGCTTTGAACAACCTGCTCTCTGAACCCGAAGTGGTATCCTGGTGCTTAAGGCTCCGGACAGTGGATCTGTTGGTATCTGGGAGGTTCTGGTGCATGGTGAGGAGCATCAAACAGGCCTACAGGGGAGGAAACGTTCCCTGTTCCACGCAGATGCGAATGTGCTCAGTCTCGTGCTGAATGATAATAAAACTGATACTGAACAGTTGTCTTGCACACAGAGGTGGCTGGGGACAAAAGGAACAGGCCACAGGTCACCTTGATTATCTCATGCCATGCCTTTCAGGGGTTCCCAGCAGCTCCGCCTCCTGCTAATGGTGGACACCATGTGGAACAGGCAAAACTCCAGAGCCGGACTGGGCAAACTCCCTACTCAGGCTGCTTCCAGAAAGCCCTTGGCAGGAGCTGAGGCCAGCCTGGAGAGATCACTGGGGACAAGTAAGTGAACATTTACAAAAGATCAGATTGCATCTTACAATAAATCGCTCCCTTTTGAGCTTTCCACATCAACAAGGACTGAAACAGTCCACAGAAAAAGGCTTAGTAATATAGTTCTGGGGCCTTGGGAGAGCAGCTGCTAACCAAGGCAGGCATGGGGCTGGAGAGCAATGGACAGGCATTTCTCCTGCCACTGGCGTTTAGACCCAATTTGGAGAAGAAAATAAGGACAAGGTGGGTCGTTACCTTTCTCAGGTCACTCTAGGAGACTGGGGAAAAGGCATGGCCACAGCGCCTGGAGGAGAGGGCGCTCTGCCAGCCCTCTCCTCCCCAGACACCCGCACTCATGTCCTCAGGACAAGCATGTGCTGGCCCCATCTCTTGGCAGGGACATCCCACTGCCCCCCAGAGCTCCCCTCCACACCATCTGGACCAGCACACCCCAGCCACCCGTGGGACACTGAGGACAGAGCAGTCCCAGTGGCCTCCTCCGCTGGTGGCCCTGCTCCCAGGACCTCGGTGCAGGAGGACCAGGGGTGGAGGGAAGCGGTCCAGCCCCCAGCACAGCCATGGGGACCAACCACCGGCCCCAGGCACTGTCCCGTGCCCGAGCAGCCGTCTTGCATCCTCAGCCTCCAGCACAGATGTATCTCTCCTGCACCCGCTCTCCCCTCTGCCCTCCTGCCTGTCAGAGGCAGGAGAAGCACCCAGCACGGCTCCAACCCAGCAGGCAGCCCCTCTGTGAGGCAGGCCAGTTCCTGCCTGCAGGTACTTTATCCAAATAATTTCCAAAGTTTGGCATAAGTTTACTGCTCTGTCTCCAAGGCAGCAGAGCAGGCAAAGCCTCAGCCCTTGGGCCCAATTAATGCCAAGCAGCAGCAGGGTCACGTTACCAGCCCTGGCTCCCCGGGACCATTAGTGCCACTGAAGAGCACACAACAGACCCTGCCTGGAAACCTGGGTTTAGATCAGGCGCCTTACTGTGCAGAGGTAGGATAATCTGGAGGTCGCTCAGAAACAAGGCAAAGACACTGAAAAAGCTCCCTCTGCCTGGCTTGGCAGGGGCTGCTGGGGAAACACAAGTGCAGGCTGTGCCATCAGGCCGGGTGAATGCCGGGAGGGAGGGCGGCTGCCTGAGGCACTGCGGGAGGAACATGCTGGAGGGCCAGAGCAAAGGTGCAGGCAGGGCAGGCAGGCTGGGAAGGGGGTGCCAGGCAGGAGGCTACAGGGGTGAGCGGTGGGACAGTGACCCTCACCCCCCATTTCTGCAGGGTCCCTTTGCCCCCACAGGGCTGCTGGTACTGGGGCGGGGGGTGAGATGCAAAGCAGCAGTGGAGAAGGGGAGGGAAACGACATGTTTCCTTCTCACACCCTGAGCCCAGGCATCGCCATCGCATAACCATCCCAGAAAAGACTGTACCAATAGAAACACAGAGGGGCCGTTAAAGAGGCCTCTGGGAGACACCTGACCAGACCGGAGGATACACCAGGAGGCTGACCCACAGCCTCTGTGCGTCCCGAGGCTGGAAGGAAGAGGACCAAACCTCTTCAGAGGTTTTCTGGACTGGTGTTGAGCCAGAGACCAGGGGAAAGATGAAGTTTTGGGAATCTAAGGCCCGTGAATAGGCACGAGAGCAAGGCAGCTGCCAGCGCTCTGTACACTCGCCCTGTCCGTACCAGAGCCAAGACAAGTTCACTTCCTGAGCTGCTGCCCAGCTCCCGCCTGCCTGCGGCACACAGAGGCGCGCAGCCCGTGTGGGACGGAGCCCTTCTGCACCCACGGCAGGCTGGCAGCAGCCCTGCGAGCACTCGTGGCCCGGCCGCCTGCCTGTGGGCTGCGGAGTCGTCCCTGGTGCAGCAGCCACCACTCTGGGTGCTGCGGATGGTCTGGGGACAGGCGGCCAGGATGTAAGAAACGGCACCATCTGGAGGACACAGGGCAAAGCCAAAGACACACCCAAGGGGAGAGTTAAGCAAGAAGGAGGAGCAGTTACCCAGATTACAGGGCCCCAGGCTCTCCAGGCTCACTGAGATCAGCCGTGCTGTGCTGGCAAGAGCACCAGGACCCACCTGGTCGTACTGCGAGAGCAGACACGTGTTGATGCTACAGGTCACAACCCCCGTGTGCCTCTGTCAGGGGAGCAGTGCCAGTACTGCTCTGCCACAGAGCAGAAACCCCTGGTTGCTGTTAACGAGAGGAGCGCTAGCAGGGCATGAAGATGGTGAGGCTCACTGCGTGCACAGTTTACCTGACTCCTCATGACACTGCGACATTATCCCTTTTGGCGCTGGGAACTGGCAGGATTTGCTGGGGCCACAAGGCTGAGCAGGGAACACAATGTGCCCGGGAGAGCACTTTTGCAGAGTAAATCCCAACCTGGCCCTCTGCTCCAGTATCTCATAAGCCTGGGCAATAGTACAGGCTGTGTCTGGGCTTCTCAAGGGACTTCTGTTCAGGTTACAGTTAGCAAGGAGGTGCTGCTAAGGCATGGGGACACACCTTCGGCAGCAGAGACTGTCCTCTCAGAGCAATGTGTGCAAGCAGCAGAGACGGAGGACTGTGTCTCTGCAGGGACTCCCTTTCCTGCCCGCTGCCTGAAGCTGGGCTCCCCTTGCCTTCTCCAAACCACGTGTTCCCTGGCCCTGACAGAGGCCGCGCTCCTCTCTCCACCACTCCACGCTTTGCAACATGCAGGGCAGGGGTGACTGTTGCAACATGGAAATAATTTTTTAAAACATGTGAAAGGAAAGAAAAAGAGCTAAGAGGGCTGAGGTCCCACTCTGACACCGGTGCTGCTTCCTTCAGCTTACCAAGGGACAGGGACAACAAACAGCAGTGGCAGGCAGAGCCTGTCTGATCACTGCTGCGCCAAGGAGCAGAAGCTGGAGCAGGTCCCGCAGGAGCAGCAGCGTGCGGGCAGCGGGCACCCAGGGGGCGAGGGGGGCTCACTGTGCACATGTGATTCTCTGGGTGAAGAGCCAATACATCCCACCCTCCTGAGCTGGGAGCACTCTGCCCAGGGTCTGAGACTCAGCAGCGTGGCTCCGAGCTCTGTGCTTTCAGGGCCCTGTTTCAAGCACCAGACCTGCCACTAACAGCCCCTTTGTCCCCAGGGAGGAGGCTGGGACCAGCAGCAGCCCAGAGCAATTATGGAGCAATCTGCTCCTGAGCCTGGCTGGGCTGCTGGCTAGATTTCACCTTGTGGCAGGTACGCCAAAGGCTGTGACAGAAGAGCTAGCTGGGTGACATCCACCCATACTGCTATCTGCAGTCCACAGCAAAACAACAGACCAAGCCTACAACGTCCTGTGACTCTGCAGGAGCAGGACGAGGGATCTGCAGTGCCAGATAAACCTGTTCTCTCTGTGTGATCGTGTTACACAATTAGCAGGTGAAGGGAACACATGAGACGGAAAATATTTTGATTCCAGTGAAGTATTTGATTCCTGCTTCTCACAAAAACATATTCTCAGCACGAATTCAGACCAACGTGGATACAGGGCTAATACGCTACCAGCTCGAGAGATCTAGCTGAGCAGGGATGGTGGCGTGCCGCTTACAGAGCTGGGAGGCAACGGCATGGGTCAGGGTGAGCTCTGCTGCGGTCTAACATCAGTGCAATCATGGAGAGAAGTGAGGCAGGTACAGGTGAATGGCAGTTGTCCTGGACAACACTGGAGGAGCGGTGAACCTCAAAGAGGAGAGAAGGAGCAGAGCTATGGGCAGAAAGCAGAAGTGGTGTTCAGCCAATCAACTAGGAAAAATGACCAGGTGCCTGGCTGCACTGCAGGCAGGGGGGACTGAGGGAGGGCAACAGATTCGCAGCCAACACAGCAGTGTATGCAGCGGCAGAGCTCTCCCATCCCAGGGAATGAGGGGCACCCACTTCATCCAGCCCTTTTCCATGAACTCTCCCTATCTATCCCCAGGAGATCCCCTGCCTGTCAGCAACAGCAGGGAGGTCATTGTTTAATATCGGTAGACAGGGGGCAAAGCCTCTCCCAGCAGGATCTGGAGCAGGCCTCCTCTGAAACGCAGCCATCTGCCAGCCTGTCCCCTCTGCCTGTGGGAGGGAGGGCTGGAAATCTTTCCTTTCTCTCCATACCCATGGCTGCCCTTCCCTCTTGCCTAGCAGCTGCCAGAGCAAACACTGTGATCCCTGTTCTCCTTCCACTGCTGAGAAAGAGGGACAGAGTAGTATTTTTCCACTGCCCAGATAAGAGCCAGGAGAGATCCTATATGCTGAAGGCAATACAAGTGTTGTTATTTCCTGGGCAGAAGACGTACCATTGCACACACATGCCTGGCCAGCGGACGGGGGGCTGCTCAGGAAATGGCCCGGCAGGAAGCCAGACCCCAGGGAGCTGTTTACTTTACCCCCAGGGCACCACACGCCCCTGGAAAGGAGATGAGAGCCTGTGGTCAGCCGAAGCTGAGCAGTGCCCAGCCCAGGCAGCTTTGCTCCCCAGCTAAACTGCACCTCGGAAATTCACTGGCAGCGTTGCTGAAACCCGGGACATGCGGCCAGCAGCCCAGGTTTGCAGCAGGGGTTAGATAAGGCTCTGCAGAATACAGTAGGAAAGGGAAAGGATCCCCACCACCAGCCTGCACCTGGGCACCAGGCAGGCGATCAGAGCCCGGACAGGTTGGGGTGGGAAGGTGGGGGCAGAGAGCAGGAGGTGCCCAAGGACAGGCTGGGCGTGCAGTGCCCCATCCCACTGCTGCAGGCCTCCAGTGCCCGCCCGTCTGAACTGGGGACAAATGCCCATGGACGGGCTTTGCAGTGCTCGTCCAGAATGCAATGGACCACATTGGCTGGTCATCGAAGCCCAGCCAGAAAACAACAAACAGCAACCCTTTATGAGTCAAGCAGTAGACCAGTGACCAGTACAAATTAGCCCAGTTAACAGGAATTTGGTGTGATTTACCCTGTTGACTGCGCCGGGAAGGGGATTTACCCTCCTGCTGCGTTGGCACAGAGCAAACCCAAGCTGAACAGCTCAGCTGTCAGCAATGTACTTTCAATGAAAGCTAACAAAAACACCTTGCTGACCAGTATCTGATTGCTATGGGGGAATGCTAAAACACTGCCTTTCACATGTTTACTGTCAAATGCTAACTTGTCCAATGGAAGAGCCAACCAATGAGCATTTGATCATCTTTTAATCCATTTTGTAACACGAGCTGGGGACACCGTCCTTGTCCCAGAAGTAAAATATAAAAGCCTCTGGGACTGTGTTCATTCTCTGGTTACATCAGAGAAAAAGGAGAAAGGAGACAAGGGACACAAAAGGTGTACAAGCCTGCAAGACTCATATACAATGTCTGGCCACTGTAAACAAAAACACCTGCATGGGAAAACCAATGAAAGGGCAAAAAAAGCTTGGTTAAAAACAGGAAAGGGAACAAAAGATGGAGAATGCCGGTAATTGTAATACTTCTCTTTCGTGTGTAGTTTGGAGGGAGCACAGGAGGAACAGCCTGCGAACTGCTGAGCTGTGTGCATTCGGGACATGGTGGAGAAGCTAGAGCAGACAGGTAGTGCCTTAGGAGCACACCAAGTATTATATAAACCAGACCTGGTATTTGTTAAAGGAGATGTAGCCCTGGTTGTAGACACCACAGTCAGGTATGAGAGTAAATCAACATCTTTGGCGGATGCAGCGGCAGAAGAAGTTAAGAAATACCAACACATAAAAGACCAAGTGCAGGAACTGACTAACGCCAATATCATTAAATTTATGGGATTTCCGTTAGGTGCACATGGAAAATGGTACCAAGGCAACTACGAACTGTCGAAAGAACTTGGACTCTCCAGTTCCTGACAGGAAAAGCTAGCTTGTCGTTTATTGAATCGAGCACCGTTTTCTTCAGTGGACATTATGCATATGTTCATTAGTCAAGTGAGAACGATGGTGAGATCTTAATGTTTTAATGTATTGTAAATGTGTTATTTAATGATTTGTAAATAAACTGACTTTTCTCTTCTATCTACCTAAGGCAGGAGCCAGACCCCCCCTGGAAAGCCGAGGGCGACAAAAGCTTAGATAAGAGGGTGATAGTATGTAGGGACGAATTGGGGCTCGGAATCATGACGTGTCACCTATCTTGCCAAAGACAATTATTACCAGTCTTTACCGAGGTGGACGGGTCACCTATACTTAACCCGGAAAAGGAACATGTATAGTTTTATATATGTTCGATAAACAGCCCAGGAGCAACGAGCTGCAAACAGAAAGGCATTCTTGTGGAGAATATGAATGGGAATAAAAGAGCATGTTACTGCATGAAACAGGACAAGTTTCTGCACTAACCTTTACCACTTGGCTGACATCACCTCCCTCCCCAGCACTGAGAACAAGGCAGAGGATTGTTATGACCGGGTAAGATCATGAAGGATTAAAGGATCCTTGAAATGGAGAAAGTAGCACAGGGAAAGCGAACCTGAAGCAAAAGGCAAAACAGTCCCAGCGCATCGCCCACACAAACTAGAAGGGTAACAAGGATGACACTAAGCCTAGCATGCAAAGTCTTGTTTGTTGCCAGACCGACAGAATACATACTGAGAAGAGGACTTCACTATCTGCTTCCAGCAGAGTTTATCTATCGGTGAGTTATGCCACCTTAGTTCAAACAATTTCATCTTGCTTTCACAAATACCCTCAATTAAAACCATCAGGGATGCCCCAGCTCCTACTTGGAGCAGAGAGCAAAGCCTTACCATATTAACCTGTCTGATCAGCTGAGGTCAGCAGGTTCACAAGTAAACTCATCCTGGAAAGTTGAACAACAGCAAACAAAAGCCGTAAAACCAGTATGGGATAGAAAAAAATAGATGGCATGAAAAGAAAGAGCTGAGTCCTTCAGCTGATCCCCTCTGCTCTGGAAAAGCACTTCACAACAAAACACACTTCAAGTCCTAGTCTCCTGGGAGGGCTGGCAACAAAGCAGCTTTTAAAAATAACTCTGGTGGCAAATATTAAATAGTTGGATGCTTTCCAAATAATCTATCACAGAACGGGCTATCCTCACTGCAAACTGCAAACATAATTAATAGCTAAAAAAAGGGACACCCCCCCTTGCACCTCAGTGTATTCAAACGCTTAGATTATTTTTCCATATTTTGTTTTCATTTTCTGATCTGTGGGAACCTATAGTAACACTTCAAAATCTCCCCCTCTTGCAGATTTTTTAATATCACCTTATTTTCTTTAAATTCTGCTTCAGCATTTCTTCTCTTTCTTTCTATTATTGTTTTCCTTTTTCCCTTCTTTCATTCTGCTAGTTTTAGAAGTTAAAGCTCATAGTTCAAGGGCTCTGTATGACTACGCATTCAGTCATTAACCCTTTTACTAAACAAGGTGACCAAAAGGGGAGCAATGGACTATTTCAAATGAAAATGCAACCAGCCCTGTCCTAGCCATCAGCAGCTGGGCTGGAGCTGCCAGCACCGCAAAGCAGAACGCCATGTCAGAGGCAATGGCAGTTACAAGCAGAGAAGCAACTCTAAAATTCGGTCCCGCGAACCACAGCTGAGCTTTGCCACAGCAAGCATGCGCTCTCATCCGAAGGGAAAGGGCCCTGAGGAATACCAAAGGCAACCCAGAGCACGCTCGGTCCAGGACATTCCTGCAAGGAGCACAATGGGCAGAACTGACAGGCGGGGACATCCAGAGATGGATGGGAGAAATGCTGGAGAGGTTGTTTAAATAATAGCCTGAACTTGGTCTACATTACAGATTAATGCGGTGGTACCCGCACTCGTGAACAGCAGAGTCAACAAATATCTACTGGTCGTAACAGTCCCCTTTCCAAATGGATAAAGGTTTTGCGAAAGCAAAGCAACACGGATAAAAACAGTTTGATCTTAGCAACAAGGTGCTAGGGTTCATTGAGGAAACTGTATTCAGACAAGGAAAGTTGCAAAACTTTTAACCTAAGCAGTAAACCAAGTTTCTTCTTCCTTGCTACTCTTACTCCACAAAGTGGGTGGAAAAAGTAAATGAAGTCATCAAACCAACGCTGAAAAAAACGTATCTTCCTACATGGAAAAGTCTACAACAGCAGCATTCCTTTGCTGCACTTTCACACTAATAACAGGGCGAGAAATGAAAGAGGCAGAACACGGGTTGTGCTGACACAGAACGTGAAGTCACTGAAGGATTCACATGACTGTTTCTCCAACGTAAGTTGCAGAGATATTGTAAGTGCTTTTACTTCCTGAACTGCTCATGGAAATCTGTGACTTCATATCCATCATGAATATATGCATCATAACCAGGCAAAGGAAGTTGTGAAGGGAGATGTTTTCTTCTTTGGTGGGCATGGCCAGACCCAGCACAGCATTAAGATCTGGTACTAGGGCCACGGCACATTTTAGCTATTGCGTCCGTACCTGAAACATGGTGTAATGATGCACAGTAGGGTCATGAGCCACTGCTCTGCATTCTCCCAGTGGAGTATGGCTACAATGGCCATGTGTAAAACCAAAGGTGTAGTCCTTGTGTACATGTAACTAATACATACACATTAGCAATTTATCATAACCTGCTTCTCAGCCTACACTACTGAGCATGACAGTTTAAGCATTAAAACACTGTATGGGGTGCTTGCTTCTGCCCACTTCAGCTCTCCAGGCTTCAGACACTGCTCCAAGCCACATGCCTGGGCTCTCTCTGCCTGCCGCAGAGACAGCAGGTCGCAGGCAGCTCTCCCACCTCTCTGGACCCGTTCTCAAAACAGCAAGACCTTAGATCAAGCACAGCACTGTGGATCCCACACAGGACTCGACTGTTCTGGTAAAAGCAAATTAAGGAGAATAAATAATTATAATGAATCATCAGGATAGTGAGGGAAAATCCCTATTGATAAAAATACTTGAAGTGCTTATGGCAATCAGAATGTGTGTTAAAGAGAATGGCTGTTCATCAATGTTAGAAGATACCATACTGACAGCTTACAGACAGCAAACCGTGTTTTTTCTTCCTGGTACGTAACTAAGCATCTATGGATTTGCAACAAACTAGTCTCTTACACAAAACTTCCTTCGCTTACATTTGCAATTTAGGCAATGCTACCACTTCCCTGTTCAAGTTCATGTGCATTTTGTCATGGCAGCTTTACAAACCCTGCACCCTGAAACCTGCACTTGCTAAACAGACCGTTCTCCTTCGGTCCATCACCTGCACGTGCTCGCTTCCCCAGGGGCATGCAACCCTGCCACGGCACAGCAACACAGACCTGGTGAGCAGCCAGCAGGCCTCTTGTGTTGCCAAAGATGTGATCAGAGCACTGCAACTCATCACTGTGATGTGTGACTGTATCACAAACCATGGAGACTCATGAGCCTTCCTGCCACTGCCTGCTGTCCTGCAACACTCAGGAAAGGACAATCCACCCTTCCCACCTCTCCAGCAAGAAAACCTCACTGCAGATGGATAGCATGGCACAACGACCAATTACCAAAATGTCTGCGTGGAAATGTCACTGATGGGGCTGCACTCCACATTTGTTTCCACTTCGCCCACGGACTGCACAAACCTCCAGGGGCCAGTTCCAGCCACTGCAACACCACTCCAGAAAGCTCTCTTTGTTGAAATTCAATGTTAAAATACACATCATTAAATGTCACCATTAGGTCACAATAGATGGAGATTGTTCAAATGAGAAATGACCTCCAAGTCATTTCTTTGTGAAGGACAACTAGGGGTTTCAGGCTGTTTTGATGGGTCACAGATTAACACACATCATCCAAGAACTGTGTGAAAAAACACAATGCAACTACAGGTCAGATGCGATTAAATTACAGGGCCTTATCCAGTACCTACACCAAATGTCTCCACCCTGATGCTTGTTTCCAACATACAGTGGAGGTCATTTTAAGTCTGCAGATCTAATTACAGGAGCATCAGGGTATTCTCAGCTAAAAAACTAGTTTCTACACAGCTTTCCTCACCTTTTCAGCTGTCCCACAGAGCCACCCTGGCAGAGAGACCACGGGTCGGTCTGTCAGCTGTGCCTGCACCTTTACCCCACACCTCACCTGCGGCATGGAGGGCACACAGCAACGCCTGCACCAGCAGCTGAAGCTTGGTCAGATGCAGGGCACAGACAGAGGGACAGCCAATGATGGGTGCCAGCGAAGCCCATCCCAAAAAAAGATAAATGAAACAACACAAGATAAAGATACAGCTGCCTCTGACACCTCAGATGTGCCACATGGGTGGGATCTGATACTCCAGGAGCACCAAGGACAAGCAGGGGAAGGAGTCATGGGATTTTGAACGTGGTATCAGGTCCTGGCACCATGTGGCATGCACACTGTGGGACAAGGCTCAGGCACCAGCCATGCGGCATGTACACCCTGATGCAAGGCCCTGATGTAGAGAAGGTGTGGGCAGAGGTGGCGAGGTAGTAGGAATGGAGATCGAAGGGTGACATGTGGGTGTGGAAGCACCAGAAAGCACAGAGGGACACAAGAAGGGCAGGTGCTGATGGCACCGACATTAGCAGGTTATCAAGATCTCAGCAAAGTCCAGACTGGGAAAACAGCCTAAAACATGGGCAGCCTGCAGCCAGAGTAGAGCACTATGGACTACCGACAGGTCGTTAACAGGTGATGGTGGGAAGATAAAGAACAGGATTGGCCTTGACTGGGCCCTTTTACCCTTCAGAAGCTGACAGTGCCTGTGATGTCTGTCTCTCAGTGCTGTCCCACCTCTGCCTGGGGTCAGGATTCACCCACTGACTTTGGTCCCTGTTCCTGGGTGCCCTGACAGAGGCAGGGAGACTCAGGCTCCACTTTCAGGGGAGATGGTCATTACACTGATACGGGGGACATGTCCAGAAGAGAGAGGGCAGGGGATGATGACGGGAGCACTGCAAAACCCTGGAGGACACGCTGCAGGAGGGCTGTGCTGAGCCCCCAGGCTGGGAAGATAAGCTGAAATGGTCCAAGCCCCTTGTCTGGAGGGGAGGAACCGGGTTCTCCAGCCCTGGAGGCAGTGGCGCAGGGGCCAGCAGCCATCACCGCCATGCCCCATGATTTACCTGGCAACTCCTCATTCTCGCAGGAGCTGCCGGGCCAGCGACCCGTGATTACCGACCTGTCACCCGCACCGCTGCCACCAGGCACAGCTCAAAGACCGAGCCCAGCAAAAGCCTCCAGGACCGGGCTCAGGGCTGGCTCCGACAGCACCCGGTCTCCTCCCGACAGGGCCCACGCGTGGGCTGCGAGCGGGCGGCCCAGCACGGCTGGTCCCTCGGGCAGCGGTGC